>NAJN01000715.1:0-18289 GCA_005059845.1 Cryomyces minteri | reverse complement strand
GCCTGGTGCGTTGCTTACGAGTGAAGGGGAGGGCTAGAGACGCTCCTCCTCCTCCTCATCCCACTGCTGCCGTCTCTGAACGCGCAGCCCAAGAATGCCCCAGATGTCTGCACGCCCGGCCAGCTGCGCGCTAGTCGTGTCCCGCTGTCGAACAACACTACGGCCCGCCTTCGTCGCTGCCAACGCCCAACCCACCTCGTCGCGTGGAGAATCGTGCGGACGAGTTCTTCCGCCGTCCTAGCCTGTAAACCCCCCACCAACCCGGTCCCGGATATTCCTCGTCTGTTGACACAGCACGCGCATCGTGCCCTCAAGCGCCCTGCCAAGGCCCCCGCGCTCGGGAAGTGCACTCCCACGCTCGCCGTCCCGCCGAGCCGCCACGGCCGTCACGCACTCCGGGTTCCCTACCAGCCGAGTAGGACGAGGGCGACGACGATGACGACGACGGGGAATTCCCTGCCGCGTCGGGCTCCGCTGCGGCGGCCGGCTCCGACGCCCGTGCGACAGACACGGCACGCGCGCCCGGCGTGTCCGCAGCGCGCGCACCCGCCTCCGAGACGGCGGCGCCCCTCGCGCCCAGCGTGACGCCGAAGACGACCTTGGCGGGCGCGTCGAGATCGAGGGTGCGCGTCGTGGTGAGGGTGGCGGTGGGGCGCATGCGGTTGAGGTGGCGGGAGCGCGTCGGGTTGGCGAGGCGCACGCCCCAGAAGCTGTACCACCTCGGGTGGGCGGGCGTGTACAGCGTCAGCGTGTCCGTGCGCGTCGTCCAGCGCGCTCGCGCCTGCAGCGTGGCTGCGTGCGTCGTGGCTGCCTCGGCGGGGTCGTCGACGCCGGGGGTTGGGGTTGGGGTTGGAGTTGAGGGTCGGTTTGACGGCGGGCTTGGAGGCGGGGCGCTTCGAGCGGCGACGGCGGTCGTGAAGGTGGCGCAGGCGCGAGAGAACGGCGCTTCGGTGACCAGCGCCGTCGTGGTCCGGACCACGCGATTGAGGTGCCTCGTGTGCGCCGGCATGGACGGTATGAGCTGCTCGACTACCGTACTCGGACACGGCGTCCCAGCTGCTGCTCTTGGCTCGATAGCCGGTACAGGCGTCATGACTGCACCGGCCTGCTCCACGGCGGTGCGTGGGTGAGCAGTAGAAGCGCTCCGCGCAGCCCGCGCGCGCAACGGGAAGGTGGTGCGGTCGTAGCACGTGCTGATTTCGCTGAGGTAGAGGGTGTACGGCTGGCCGGCGAGCGTGCCGAGACGGGGGTCCCGCGGCGCGGTGAGCGTTGCGATGGCGTGGACGTTCTTGTTTGTAGGCCGTGCGGTGTTGGCGGTCCCGTCGGCGCCGCCGGGCATGTATAGCTGTGTCGCGACCTCTGTGGCCGAGTTTGTGGGCAGATGCATCGTATGCCATGTCGCTCGACGCTGTACGGTCCGTGCAGCCGTCAATTCAGGATCGCGAGGGACGTGTCTCTCCTCTCCCGAGTCAAGCCCCTCGAGCCGGACCCTCTCGTCGAACCGGCTCTCGAACTCCAGCACGTCCGGTTCCGCCCAGTCAACCGTCGTGGAGCTCGCCGACTCCGCGGCCGCCGAGCGGACTGGCGAAGCGGTCTCCAACGCCCTCGGCAGAACCGACGGAGGCCGAGGCGGGAGACCGGACGTGGATGTAGAGGGACGGCGACTGGGCTGCGCAGCTCGCCTCGCCAACGCGGACGGAGCCGGCTGTGGCGTCCTGCCGGACGGAGAGCAGAACGTGGTGGTGACGGTCGGGATCGCGCCGGTCGGTTGCCGGGTCTCGCGGGCTGCCTGGGTGGACGGTTCGGTCAGCGGAGACGGAAGACGCAAAAAGGAAACGAGGGGACGCGAGGAGCTGGGAAGACGGGAGAGAGAGAGGGACGAGGGGGGGCTACATGCGGCAGCACAACAGCAAAGGGAGGGACTGCGCAGTCCGGCTCACATACCGCGTCCGCGCCATCCCGCGAGAGCACGGTCTCGCACCCGCCACAGTCGACCCAGTCCGTCGCAGTGACGGTGTCCGCACACACGACCTCACCGACCGTAGACCTTGCGGGAGACCGCACGCGCAGGGCAGTAATCCGCGTCGACTCGACGAGCAGTTGCGCCCGTGCCAAGCTGTCACACGATGTCAGCGCGACACCCACACATCGCGGACATGACCAGAAGTATTCAAGAGAACAGACCCGTCCGCACCGACAGCCAGACCTGCGAGTCGAAGAGACGGCGAAACACGCACGTGTGCGACGGAGGACGGAAAAATGGAAGAGGGGGAGAGTCTTACCACACCCCGAGCAGCGCCGCAGCGCAACCCACTCTCCTCGCTTTCATCGCCCCCTAACCAGCCGGTATCCTAACAACGACGTAACGACGACGGAACAGCAGATGTAACGACCGCTACGTGATTATGGTGTAGCGCTATCCCGAAACGGTGGATAATCCGATGATGGACCTACAGCCCCAGCAGCCCAGATGAGCAGATGGGTAGAAGATATTCGGCGGAGAGAGAGGGGGAAATGTGAGACGGACGCGAAAGATGAACGATCAGTATGTGAGTTCGAGTGGCAGTTATGTTTACGTCTAACGAGGGCGTCGGAAGCGCCTACCTGTTATCGGCGTGTGACGTGTGGGAAGGAAAACGGGCAAGGGAAGGAAAGTTAGGAGAGGTAAGGTAGACTCGGACATCGCGGTGGCTACACCAGGCTGGAAGGAAGTCGCGACATCGCAGCCGGTGACCAAACTGATCCATCTATGGATCGACGACGCCGGACAATGAAGGGTACGAGCGTAGCGTGAGGGTGTGAGGTTGATGTCAGTGGAAGATCGACGACTCACTAAAAGATGATAGTGATGTGACTTAGACGGGCGGTTCAAAGAATAAGGTTCTTCACACTTCGTGTACAATGGAAATGCATTGGCCTAGTAAACAATCATCTCGCAGCGCGCATCATTATTATACAACTCGCCAACCGGTGTAGGCCCTCTCGCACAAGCAGTGATATGCCAGACGAAGAAGACCTTTCCGTCAAAGAGAGATCGAAAACGAATCCGGCTCACTACATTCTCGTCGCTGCAGTCTCAATTCAACTTGTCAATTCTTTTCTCTCATTCAATCTGTGCCATAGCAGATCCTCCGATCGTGCTGTTCGTCGTCAGAGGAAGCAACCTCTTTCATTCAAGTGCTCAGGCCCTAAGATTCATCCCTGAATCTCATCTGCTCACAAGCACCCATACGAAGGGCTCCCACGCCTGTTCGTTGAGGTGCTTAAGCGCCCTCGTCGTCGTCACCGACGCGGAGAGTACCCTCGCTGCTGAGACCGTGGGACCAGAAGCCACCAAGGTCGACCTGGGACTCTGGCATGTTCATGTGGGTGAGAAGGAGCCAAGCACCGAACACAGCCTTGGCCATGACGTCGAGGACGGCGTAGGCGACGATCTCGGCATCAACGCTCATATTGCGGGAGCCGTCGGCGATACCCCAGATGCTATGTAGAGTCAGTATGAGTTTGGCCGAAGCGGGCATGGTTCAACTTACACTGGGTACGCAGTCCAGAGGATGAGGGTGAACCCGCCAATGGCAGTGAAGAAGCTGCCGACCTTGCCGCCCTTCTGGTTGGCCATTTGGCGTCCGTGAATGACCAAGTGCCAGATCACAACCAAGTAGGCAATGCAGGCAATGGTGTACCAGCCCCACTTCTGAGGAGTGTTCTCGCTGCCGAAAGCGGCGAAGAGGCCGGTGAGGATCATGATGATGTCGGCGACGATGGCCATGAAGATGTGGGCACCGTTCAAGCCAGCGAGAAGGCAGAGATCGAGAAGCAAGAGCGGGGTGGTGAGACTCCAGTCGACGTAACGGGCCCAGTAGACCTCACGGTAGACATCGTGGGCGGTGTCTGGCATGTGGCTGTGGGACTTGCGGACTTCGACGTGGTGGTAGGAGATGCCGTGACCAGTGGCCATGGCGAAGTACGAGAGAGAAGCGAAGATGACAATCATGGTGGTGATGACGTGGTAGAGACGTTTTTGCTGTGTGGTGTTAGCCAAATGCCGCACTTGGATGGGTGACGAGCGGCACGTACGACCGGGACGGTCCATGCCATGGCAGAGAAAGCAATGGTCGCGATGACCATGAGAACGAAGACAACCCTGCAGACGGTGAGCTGAAGGCGTTCATTCTTGTCGTGGGCCTGGAGCTTACCACAGCGTCCTCATGCCAACCTCACCGGCCTTCTGGTACTCAGGGTAAGAGCCAGGCATGCCGCCGGTCGGGGTGCTGGTGTGGCTGTGCGTGCTGTGGTTCGTTCAGTCAGCTGTGGTTCCCACCGTGGAGACAAGACCATCGTTCTTACGTCGTGGCGGTCAATGTGGGCAGTGGGTTGCTCAGCGTCGGGAGGGTGAGCGTGGGCAGGCTCAAAGTGGCCTTGAGGACCTCGACTGGATCGATCATGATGGGCAGCGTCTGGTGATGCTGCTGGTGATGGTGAGAAGGACGGTGGTGAGGTGATGGGGATCGTGGGGATGGAGGATGGATGGGGGATGGGAGATGGAGAAGAGGATGAGGAGGAAGAGGAGGAGGAGAAGGTGGAGAAGAGGGCAGGCACAAGTAGCAAAGTACTGTAGCTAGCTGCGAAGCTGCGAGTGGGGAATTGCAGCGTGACCAATCAGACAAGCTGCACGGGAAGCAGGGACCACTTGAGCCACTTGGGAGCTACTGCACGGGCGCGGCGATTGCTGGTCGGATTTGGTTGCGAGCTGCAGATTGCATTGCGGCGTAGAGTACGAGAGAGCGGGCGACTGTGAATGTCCAGTCCACGCCCATGTCCAGGTCCAGATCCAGATCCAGGTCCAGCTCCATCCGATTCTGTTGGTCGCATCGAATCTGTGGGCGAGTCGAGTGGATCGAAGGGGCGCTCCTGCTGCACTGGATAACACGACTCGGCCTGCAAGCGCCGCGAGCGTGAGCGTGAACGCTGACCCTCCCGTTCCTCGCTCTCGCCTGCTAGCTCTCGCAGGTGACGCAGTTAGCGTCGGCGGCAACCCATGGCCAGACGCCTTGGTCATCGAGCGCCTCGACTGCTATCGTACTGTACTGTACTGTGCTGTGCTGCACTGTACCTCACTGCACTGTGATGTGCTGTGCCGTGCTGTGCTGTACTGTACTTCACGGCACTGCACTGCTCTGTACTGTACTGTACAGCACTGTACTCCAGCTGTCGTGCCTCAGCCTGCAGAGCTGTCAACTCGCCACACCCGGCAGCGCGCACCGTTGAAGTCCACGATCCCAAGGGTCCAGGCAAGCACGGCGAGGGGTGTCACCGCCTCGCCAACCGGCGACGGCTTCTCGATCGCGGCGCAGAGTCTCCAGTGCGTCGACAAGGGGGAGCTCTCTCGTTCCTTCCTGGCCCCCCCGTCTCGATGTCGATCTGCATGCTTTCCCCCGCAATTGCTGCAAGAGCTCCTGTGCGTTCCTGCACGCCCTCTAGTCATGCCAACCGGCCGCGAGATGGCTGTGCCTTGCTTTCGACCCCCGAGATCGCACGCCTCCGCACCGCCAAGGCCCCGTCTCGCCGGGATCATGAGACGGCCGCGCGCTGAGAGATTGTCCGCTCGGTCCTTGGGCCAGCAGCGCGCTCCTTGTCCTCGTGTGTATGTTGACGTTAGGTGGGTGTCACCCATGCCTGCAGCAATTAGTTAACTAGAGGCTGCTGAACCTGCAGGATGCACAGAACTCGAGTATCGAAAGAGAGGAACGGGCACTGCAGAGGGTCGATGGAGCCGGCTGGCACGGTTCTTGTCAATCGCTACCGCGTAGGCCAACACACCTCGGTGTTCCACTGTCCCGCCTGTCACGCAAGCCTTTCGTGCTCCTCCAGCTGTCGCTTCCATCACTTGGACACTAAGGTACCTCCACAGCCACTCGGAGCCCGACGACCTGACAGATCACAGACCGTGAGACGCATGTACTTCCGAGATACCTTCTCCGCAGCCCAGCCGGGCGCTTGGTCGCAGGTAACTCGAAGGTTTCGGTCGCCTTGATGTGTGGGGCAAGCCCGTCTAGGCGGTAGGCAGAGGGGTGTGCAACCTCAACCGCTACACGCGTGCCTCAGGTATGCGCTGCCCTAGCACCACACCTTCCCAGACCATCCCTCCCCAGTGAAACGCGCCCAGACGATACGCATCTCATCGCACATGTCTCTCAACACCGTTGCGATACATCTCCCACCTACTTCCCACCTCCTTCCACACCACAACCTCCCTCCGACACCCTGTCGCTACCGAGGGTATAATCCATACCTTCAAAGTCTCGTTCACACAGGTGTTTCCTGCGCGACTTCCCAGTCCCACGCTCGACGCTCGTCCAGAGCACGTGGAGAACATCACGTGGTTCCGGTCGTGCACAGTTGCAAGTGTCGTTCTATATTCGGTGTTCCAGGGCTTCTATGTACAATCGCGAATTCGGATGCGAGACATGCGCGGCAAGACAGGCAGCAAAAGAGCAGTCTCGATGATAGTCCAATCGTTGTTGCAATCCGCAAACGCTCGCTCGCAAATGTACTTCTGACTCCAACCTTCCATCGCCTACCTCGCCCGTACTCTTCCGACCACGCCTCGGCGTACTGGAGGGGGGGGGAGTTGGGCTTGACGTCCGCCCTCACGCCCACTTCCCCAGCAGCGCCATGAGCCCCGCGCCCAAGCACATGAGGCCGAACGCGCTGAGCACGACGCCGATGCTCGCCTTGCGCATGTAGTTGCTGAACATGAACTCGTGCGCCATGAGCTCCACCAGGCCCGTGTAGATCAGGATGCCCGCGCTGATGCTGTCGAAGACGCCGTTGGCGACGAGCGTCGTCTGGGAGCCGGGAGGGTAACTGTTTCTGATGCCGAGGCCGATGGAGATGGCGATGGGCGTGCTGATGCCGTACGCGCCGGCGAGCAGGTACGGCGTCCAGCGCTTGCCCTTGGGCCAGGAGATGCTGGCGAGCCGGCTGCCGAGCGCGAGACCCTCGAAGGTCTGGTGGAAGACGAGCACAACGTACAGCGTGTTGAACTCGGCGCCCGCGACGGCGAGCGTCAGCCCGATGAAGATGCTGTGGAAGATGACGCCGAACTCGAGGATGAAGATGGCCGTCATCTGCGCGGCGTAGGTCTCGGGGACTAGGCCGCCGTGCGAGGGCATCTGCTCCCAGCCGGTGGACACGTCCTCGTTGTCGATGTGGTGGCGCGAGTGCGAGAGGTGGTCGTCGCCGGGGACGTGGGGGGTTGTGGGACAGCGGGAGGCGGAGGAGCCGCCGTTCTCGATGTTTTCCTTCCGCTTAAACGCAGCAACGTCAAGTTCGCTGTCGTCGGCATGTGCATGACCGTGGGAATGCGTGTGAGCTTTGCTGTGCGCGTGCTGACGCGAGAGGGCGGGACTGGGGCGCGGAGCGTGATTGAGCTCGCCTGCTTCCAGCTCCGACTCGTCGCGATCGTGACTGTGGCCGAACTTTGCGAAGCGAATGGTCATGAGCTCGACGAAGAACAGAACGAAGACCGTCATCAAAGCGATGCCCTCTACCCATGGGTACTCTGTGATGGGTCCCGTCAGGCATGGATTTCTGAGAGCATCGGTTGCCGGAGAAAGCAGCTGCGGTCTTGTCAGTACGCTGTCTGCAGTCGTATTTATTACACGCTTTTGGAGCAATGTCGGTCGACGAAAAACGCTGTCCCGAAAGGGGCTCATTGGCAAATGTTTCAGCCCCAATGCTTGCTCCCGTTGCGAATCCGCAAGAACTTCAATACGTAATGCTGAAGGGTGGAGTGGAGAATAACAGATTTACGAGCAGTGTCGACCAAAGTCCGCTACTCACATGTATGAATGCAGTCGCAATGATGACTCCCGAACCGAAGTATTTCGCAAAGAAGAATGTCCAGTCGGGGACGCCCATTCCTCTGTGTCTTCCTGCATACACGGGAAACCAGGCACCTGAGAAAATTGCATCAGCTCTGATCGCCTTCTTCTTTATGGCGGAACTTACCAAGAGCGATCCCACCAGTATGACAAATATGGCTGAGACCCTCACACCTATCCGGCCATCGTAGGAGTTGGCAGTTGAGCAACTGCCTGGGACATCTTGTCGTGGCAGGATCATGGACGAGCTCGTGCTCGCTGCCAGTGACCTCAGATTGACGAGAGCCGACTCCAACGTGCCCGCCATCTTCGCGAAGAGCGGCGTCTTTCACAGCGCAGCTATTATGTGCAGACCTCTGGTGGACTCGAACACGAGTCGCTGCAGTTGTCGTCGTGGTCGTTGTCGTAGTCGTCGTCGTGGGATCGGTGGTAGAGAAGGAAAGGCAGTGGTATATGAGTGCGGTCCGTCAAGAAAACGACGTCAAAGGGTTCTTTTGCAGAGCCAAACGACCAGATAGTGTCGCACAATGTCCCGACGAGGAGAAAACGAGTGTGGACAGGACGGGGGGACGTGGGAGTCTAAGTTATACGGCGGATGACGTCCAAGCAGCGAGGTGGATCGGTGGGACGAGAGAGTTTTGCAAGGCCAGATGTGGGAGGGTACCTTGATGGCCAAAGTCAGACCAGGGTGAAAGGGAACATAGCCGGCGACGCTGAACGTGCTCTCCATCCCCGATTGCGGGCTGTTCTGCCTCGTCGACGATCAAAGATCTTGGTGTTTCTCGTCTCTGATATAGTCAGATACAGTGTCAGTGAGGCTGACAGCGTGAGCAGAGCAGCGCATCGCGACGACGACTTGCGCTGTTCGACCAAGCGATTGTCCGAGATTCTCGACTTCTTCTTTCGCACTAGTCCTTCCAACTTATCGGCAACTGTCCGTTCCTTTTCCCCTCGCCTGGAACCCTACGTGATGTCTGCGCCGGTCCCTGATGGGGCCAAGACGTGCTGATGCAGCGAGGGGGTTTCAGCCATCATCTTTCGCAGAGCTGGAATGTTGGTAGCTCAGTGTTTCTTCTTGACACGGCCGTCGCTGACAGGAGTCGGCAGCTGTCAGCAAACACGTGTTTCGTCTGAGTCGTGTTCGCTGTGTTTAGCCGACATGCGCCCGCTTCGGCCTTGATGGGTAACACGGCCGATGGACGAGCACGCAAACTCACGGATCTAGAGCCAACAGCGCGGCGACTGCAGCTGTTGTGAGAGAAACCCCACAGAGTTGTCTACGATTGAACCAGTCAATGCACGTCTTGCAGTCCTGCTGCCAATCCGGTCAGGCGCCATTCCGATGGAGAGGGTGCCTTGGCGTTCTGGAGATTGCTTTCCAGTCACGACTATACTCACCAATGGAAGCGTTGAAACACCTTGATGGCTTGTAAGCAAGTCCGAGTAAGAACCGAGAAACCACTCCTGGTAAAGCAATTATGACATTCCCGTAACGGTGTGCAGTCAAGAAAGTATGTCTCTGCACTTTCCACGAATATTCCCAGAGCATCACGAGCGATTCAAAGCAGATCAAACGCCTTCAGTCCGCCATCTCAATGCCCGGTCGAAACCTCGCTCGGACAACCAATAATGACCAGTACGCGCTTAGCGTCTCTCCCCTGTACTGCCCGCTCTCCTACTCTTCGAGGGGATTCTCGTCGGCCTCCAATATCCCCCCTTTCACGAGCTCCTCTGGCTTTGGTCGGTTCTGCAATCTCTTCTCCAAACTGTCTGCACGCATGTGTCTCTCCAGCTCTCTCTGCTGTCCCTGAATGGCTGGAGCGGCGGTGGAGTCGGGGAGGATATTGCCTGTTGTATGTATCCGATTGTCAACTTGCGAGTCTCCAAGAAAACACCGCAACGAGTAGAGCACAGAAAGAGGCTCTCACAGGGCTGGAGGATAGGAAGAAAAAGAGCACAGCTATGTGAGACGTAGACGAGAGGACGGAGCTACTCACGCTCGATCAATTCCTCCTTGTCCGGACGCCTCGTGAGACCCTTCTTCAGGTTGTCCGTGATGCGCTGGCGTTCCAACTCTTGTTGAGCGGATTGCAGCGATCTTTTCAAGGACTTTCGTTAGCAGATCTCGCAACTGCACCTGGCCTACTTCAACAGTGGGCAGATTCACGATGAACGCGACCGAGACTGGACAATGTGAGTGGAGCAGAGCTCTTACGGCGCGGCAGTCGTGTTCAGAAGAATGTGCCTGTTCTTCAGGTCTTGAGGATCTGGGCGGTGCTGGAGATGCTTCTCGAGCGAGTTGCGGCGTTCGACTGGGGAGATGGGAGCGGAGTCCACTGCAGGTTGCGCGTTTGCGCCCTCGGCTGACATCGTGTACTCGAGTTTACCGCAAGCTCAGGATTTCCACGGCTGCTGTAAGAGGCTGGCAGATTGAATAGCAACTTCCAATGTTGAGTCGGGACAGAGGAGTGTTGCTGTTGTAACAAGACGGAGCCATCAGCTGTTTGAAGCTCCATGTTTCGAATCCCTGCATACGGGACGCGTGGGGCAGTGGTGCGGCTGCCAAAGCGCTTCGGCTCTAGCTCGTTACACTCGCATTGTCGCTCGAGCGGCCATCACCTCTCGTGACGGACGTCGAGTGCTTCTATCGAACGTCGACGAAACATCAGGCGCTGCTAAGGATGAAGAGACCCCTGGTAGGCTGCTTACAGCAAGATGTTGCCGAGAGCTTTTACAGAATGTGGCTGGTCGTGTGTTCGTGACTGCGGTATCTAAGTTTGAGAACCACTCTAAGGACTCATGCTCTCATCCGCAGATTGCTTGAAGAATAGTTTCCTCCATCCGTGTTAGTTACCGTAAGCTGCCGTTAGCGGATGTCGTTTCATAACAACTCTAGAATGAACACACACGAAGAGAGGCGTGCCTGCGTAAGACAGCAAGCGTCCTAGACATTACACAGTCTGGAATCCATAACGATTACTTTAGGGGATGGATCTATGATGACTCCTCTCATAGGTATTGATGACATATAGTTGATTAGGCCGATAACAGTAACGTCTTCGATAGTTCACGTCACTCCTAAACCATAGTGTCTAACGTTTCTACTTTCAGGAATTAGAACCCTCGCCGCCCCTACTAATGCGTGGTATGGGATATTAAGGGGCGTTCCAACAACCAAACGACTACAGTCGTGCTACAGTTGCGACCGCGGCATGTGAGTCCTAGGAGTGCCTTAGCCCATCAAGTCACCGCAGCTATATTAGCGAACCATTCCTATTGCTTCTGCAGCGGCGTCTTCTTGGTGATGTGCTTGGTACGTCTCTTCGCTCGTAGAAATTTTTCACCTTGCACAATCTTTGGTAAAGTTGCGGCATGACAGTAGAGGGCAAGGACTTGAACCAGCATATCTGAGCTATTGCGTCTATCACAGGAACATGTGATTTGCTTTTGCAAGAATCATTTCCGCTTCTGAATTCACTCAGATGTTCTCTCTCGTTTTGAAGCCATCTCCACACTTCGGGTCTGTCTACATAGCCATGCTCCACGTTGTCATTTTCCGACGAACGGGCTTCCTCCCCATTCTCAATCCCTCGAAGACCAACTCTTCGAGGATTGACGTGCTCGCTTCGAGGAAGCGCAAAGGCTGAAGAGTTCCCCGTCTCTTCTGCTGCTTACAAGCTACATACGTTCGTCTGCGCGACTGCCTGACTTTTTGGGTCTTTCGCCGTCTGTTTGGCTGCAAGTTTCAAAACAGCCAAGGGATCTGAGTCTGATTTTCTCACCCCCTACCGGATCCTCTACAGCGATCAAACTGAAGCTTGCACGGTTGCGTCTGCATCACGTGGGCCGTCTTTGACAGCTGGCACCTGCAGCAACCAGGCCGATTCTGGCCTGCGACTGAAATTTCTGACGCTGCTTGACTGTGCCCGTCACCGATGTTTGCCCTTCCCATTTCTGGACATCCTGCGCTCCGCTCTGGAGGGGCCGCTTTCTCACAAGTGCAACCCGCATGTCTTTACTGCCGTCACATCGGAAGCACGCTCAGCAGCGTTCTGTGATGGCATGGCTTTGAAAACGCAGCGGATGTAACCTCGTCACGGAGCACCAAAACAATGCTCAAACACACCGCCCATTGCTCCGCCGCACTCTGTCCTCAAGAAATGATGATTGCACACGTGGTAAGCTTCCGCATCATTGAGGGACACACAGGAGTGGGTGTGATAGCAAAGTCATCTGCAGCCGCCCAAGACCGCAGCGGCCAGACTTTCTCCTTCTTCGGTCACATTTAAACCCCGGACTCCAAGCCCCAAGAAGCCGTGTCCGCAAGTACAAAACCCAGCCGCACAGCGATGCCTGAACCAATGTGCCCAACCAACCGAAGCGCCAACCAGCGCGCCAGGCCGTCGGCCAACTCCAATGCAGCGCTCTCAACATAACGCCGTGCCTGATAGGAATGCAACGAATGAACACGACGATTAGAACGTGCCTTCCAAGCCACCGAAGGAACTTCGCGAGAGCGACACCGCCGGGCGAAAAGGCGGCTCGCTCTCGACCTCGATCCCACTGTCCCGATCGCCGCTTTCGCTCTCGAAGCTCGGGCGTTTGGACTCCTGGATATCGTGCCACGTCTCAAGCAGGCCACTCTCGCGGCCGTAGTCATGGAACAACGCTCCGGCAGTCACTTGCGGTACATGCCCTTCGTGTTCTTCGTCAGGCGCAAGCACCCGCCCGCCGAGCTGGACGTCGTTCACGCGGACCTGGTACTCCAGCGCCTTAGTGCCGTCCTTAACCAGCTCCTCTGTCCAGCCCAGACAGCGCTTCAGGCTCTGGTTGACGCGCTGGCTGTCCACGAGCATCGCCCTGTGCTTTGACAGGTCCTGCTGGAGGCGGCGTTCGTCGTTGGTGCGGTGACGGGCGTCGCTGGTGGCGAGTGTGGTGGGGCTCATGGTCGAGTCGGCGTCAGAGGGTTCATCGTCGTCGGAGAGGTAGCTCGTTTCCATCTCGCTGTCGCCCGTGGCATCCGAAAAGGCATGATCGAGCGACTCGCCGTCTTCGGAGAGGGTCGAGAGAGCGCCGCCGCTTATGGAGCGTGCGGTGGCTGTCGAGAAGCGGCCGGATCGACTCAGGCGGCGGAAGCGTCGCAGCTCTGCTTTCTGCTTGCGGATCTCCTTCTCCAGCGATCGGTTGATCGCGAGGAGGGACGAGTTGCTTATCTCTAGGTCTAGTACTTTTCTCTCTCGGCGGGCGTTCGCGGCGAGCTCGTTGAAAGGCTCTGGTTTGCTCCTGCCGTGTGCGGACACGATTGGAGATTTCGGAAGATCCGATGTACCGCCGAGATCACTCTTGGTATCGATAGATAAAGGTCTCAGACGAGGTGAGGCGGCCATATAACTGGGTATGTTGTCGTTGACAGTACTCAAAGGACCAGGAGAGGCTGACGAGCTTGGGTGGTCCGCAAGTGTCAAGGATCGCTTTCTCGCTGACAGTGCTGATGAGCTGGATCCAACACTCGACAGACTTGGACTCTTCCTATGGTTGGCTGACTTCTTAGGCATCTCAATACTCGACCTTCGCTGCGGCTCACTGTAGTTGGCTAGAGGTGACCGGTCGGGGAGGATTGATGCTGGTGATGTTGGATTGAATCTCTGAACCTTGTTTCTAACGCCTATAACTTGAGACACCCCCTTGCGATATGATAAATGAATGTTATCTTTCGGAGGCGAAGGCGCTGGCAACAATGGCGCCGTATCCGGTGCAATAGGCGATCGCGGCGATGCGGTGAGTGAGGGACTCAGTAGTGGAGTGTTCGTGATGATGTCCGCAACAGCGCGATCCTTGTGGAAAAGTTGGCCTGTCGAGCGCTTTTCTGACACTGCTGATAACACAGGAGAGGTAGCCCGTGGTGAATGTTCATCGGGTTGCTCACGATCACCGTTGGCATAGAAGAACGGGGACTGTTTCTTTTGCTGTGCGGCTTTGGCACCACTCTCTTGTAGCTTGACATCGCTGGCATGGAAGAACTTTGGACTGTCGCTTCTACCACCTACTTCTGATCCAGACCGACCCAAGCTCAAGATCCCCGGCGACCTGGCCAGGAACACTGTGCTAGAACTCCTGTTGATCATACTCTTTGGGCGGCTAGGGAAGCCATTGAGATTAAATCCGGCAAGTCCTCCGTTGCGGACGGGAGAAGTTGGTTTCGACTTTGGTCGGCCACTATTCGGAGCGCCATTCGGTGTCGACTGCGCGCTGTCGGCTCGAGACTTCCGCGATGAAAGCCTCGGCGTGACATCCACCACCACGAAAGGCTTCACAGGGGTTGCTTGGTCCGCCTTTGCATCGTCCTTTGTTGCGGCTGGCGGCTCACTGCTCGCAGCAGCCCGGCGAGCTGCAGAGTTGTTCGAGGGTGTGTTGCTCGGTGCGAGCTTTGGCGTCAATGGAGGCTTCGTGTTTCGGTTGCTCGCAGCGAGCGTGGGCATCAAAGGTCGGCTTTGGTTGTTGTTGTTCTTCTCGGGAGGCATTGCTCTCCTAGGCACGTCTCCCTAGACGATGAAGAAGCCTGTATCCTGCGCATCGACCATTGCAGACCGCCTCCAGAGTTCCAACAGCCGAGACCAACCAATACCAGTGGTTGCAGGGATTCTCTGTCGCGGAGAGCTGATAATCGCAGGTCGGCCAGGAAGTGACGCTGGGTCGGCAAGGAGAAGGGTGTTCTGTCCACAGGGAGGCCTCGGAAGACAAGTTGCTGTCAGTGAGAGGGCCCAGTCTGTACAGTCCAATGATGGTGGCAACGAGCGAACAAGAGTCGACGTTGATGTTGTTGACTGTTGTTTTGATGGTGATGTATGAGACCCTGCTAAAAGTGCTAGGTTACCCGAATAAAGTTTACGCGATCTCCAGTTGTTCCACCGCGCCAGCACTTCATGATACGCGGCTCACTTCGTGTTAAAATTCATGAACACCTGGGTAGCAACTGGACAGAGCTGTATCTGGTGTTGCGAATGCTGATGCGTCGCCGCCGCATATCGACATGACCGTCGATGCTGCAGCCGCATCTGCGAGAGAAGAGACTGCTCAACCCGAAGAGTCGGTGCCAGCAGATACATCCGCCACCGACACTCTCAAATACCATCTGCTCGGACCTTCCTTGACCAAGTCAGGCCAGGATGGCGTTGACCAGCAGAAAGTATCCGACATCATATACAATGCTTCCAAAGGCTCTCGGTTCTTCAACAATGAGGAAACCAAAGACAGAAACCTGACCGTCAAGATCAACCGCATTCTCGCGCGGAAGAGACAGCTAGAACGCCTCGATCTATCTCAAGATCTCCGAAAAGCGGATGATTACATTACTGAGCTGGAGTTGTCCCGTGATCTGAGCCAAACGATTGTGCATATCGACTGCGACGCTTTCTACGCTGCGGTCGAGGAACTGGATCGACCCGAGCTGAAAGACGTCCCCATGGCCGTGGGCCAAGGTGTACTGACAACCTGTAACTACCACGCTCGTAAGTTCGGCTGCAGGAGCGCTATGGCCGGCTTCGTGGCTATGAAGCTCTGCCCGCAGCTCGTCTGTCTGCCGCTCAACTTCCCCAAATATACTGCAAAGGCCAAGGAGGTTCGAGAAGTACTTGCTCAGTACGACCCAAGATTTGAAAGTGCAAGCATTGACGAAGCGTACCTTAACATTACCCCATACTGTCAGGAGCACCAAGTGGATCCAGAGGCTGTTGTTGAGCAGATGAGGGCCGAAGTTCACGAAAAGACACACATCACCATCTCTGCGGGCATTGCCGCCAACGCAAAACTGGCCAAGATTGCATCGAACAGAAACAAACCAAACGGGCAGTTCTACCTCCCCTCGACTCGGTCAGCAATCCTAGCCTTCATGAAAGACCTTCCCACGCGAAAACTGAATGGTGTTGGTCGAGTGTTCGAGCGTGAACTTGATGCTATTGGCGTCAAAACCTGTGGAGACATATCTCAGTATCGCGGCTATCTGTCCAAGCTTTTCGGTGAGAAGGCATTCCAATTTCTGATGAATTGCTATCTTGGGCTTGGTCGCACGGACGTCCGGCCGATAGAGGAGCACGTGCGCAAGAGTGTGGGCACTGAAAGTACATTCAGAGATATGAGTGGCAAGGCCGAGTTGAGGGGCAAGCTACGATGGATAGCCGACGAGCTGGAGAAGGACATGGAGCGCACACAGTTCAAAGGGCGTACGCTAGTACTGAAGGCCAAATTACACACTTATGAGGTGCTCACTAGACAATACGCCCCGCCCAAGGCTGTCTGGAAAGCAGACGACCTTTACAATTATGCCTTGCCGATGCTTGCGAAACTAGAGCAAGAGATACCAGGGATGACACTTAGACTCATGGGACTGAGATGTACGAATCTTATCAACATGAAGAAGAGCGAAGTCGATTTCTTTGGTACGACGAGGCAGAAGGCATCAACAACCGACAAAGGAGCTCCTTCCAGTGAAGCCGGAACAGAGAAGGAAGAAGCTGGTGAATGGGAGGTATGGCCCGAGGCTGAGTTCGAGGAGGCCGCGCGCCAGGAGCGAGAGGACGAGATGCAAGCACTCGAGGCACTGAGCCAAGAGCAGCAAGCTGATCCATCAGTTACCTACACGCCCCCGAACGCCGTAGAGAAAACGCGACACGACAATGGGTTTGCATGGAGAGCTTTGCTGGAAGAAGAGGCGTTGAAAGACGCAATGACCACACAGGCGGAAGAGGAACCGACTGAAGTGTGGAACTGCCCCATTTGCTCCATGCCACAGGCGGCGAACGACCGCGCGTTTAATGAGCATATAGATTACTGCCTGTCCAGAGGAACCATCAAGGAAGTCGTTAAGAGCAGTGCGACCTCTCCATCAGCGTCAAGGGAATCGCTTCCTGCGCCTCCATCCGCTAGCACCGTCAAGAAGAGAGGTCGGCCAAGGAACGATGCGCTCGACACTAGTATCAAACGAGCCAGGAAACCCTTCTTCTCATGAGCGTCACCTAACTCGCTGTCGACCACAAGCTTGGGATGGCTGCCGTAGCCACAATGCGCTTCCAGAACTCTCTTCGTCAAGGAAGTGCGCCTGAACATCCGTCGGATCAGTCTTCTTTGCTGGGCTCGAACTTGTGACTGGGCGCAGTCGAGGCTACGGCTGGCCCACAACTACTTCTACAGTCTACACTTGCACTGTATTGAGGTCACCAGCAAGCTCGGGCGAAGCGTAGAGGATGCAGGTGGATGAAGGAACGGGTGCAGCGGCTACAGCCTCAGGAGAAGAGGGCAGTTCGGTCACTTGTTCCACTGTTGAGGACAAAATCCGTCTAGACACTCGCCTGACAAGCGCATCGTAGAGTCACTTTGTGGATAGACAACCAATTCTCACAAAGATCGGTCAGATACAGAAGACAACTTCTGACGGCACACATGGTGAACGCTTTGTGTTTCATCACGGATTGAGCTCTGGGACATTGCCGTGATTGTACTTTCCGGAGTCAAACACGAGCTACCCCAGCGATCTGACGCTCTTCTCGACTTCTTTGCGTGTCCGAGCTATATAGATATAGACGAAATGACTGTTGTAACACCCTGTGGCTTCTTGGTGAGCTGCAGAACCCCAAGCGAGCCGACCAGACAGGACTGGAGCAGCCCTGGGCTCTTACGGCACCGTGCAAAGTCCCTCACCTCGGTCTCTGCAGGCACTCAGGGGTGAAATGGGCTGTGACGAGGATCTCCACGGTCCTCGGATTCGATGCATGACTGACCCCTTGCCAAAAGGGACTCTCGCCCTCGCTCTCTCGCCCTCGCTCGCCAAGTCGAGATGCCTGGACGTTCGGCCCGCCCGGCATGCGTGCAGACGCAGTCGGCAAAATGTGAGGCCTTGTTGCCAGCCGAGCCTCCAATCGTTCGCGCGAAGCTGCCTGCAGCTCCTGCATCCCGAACGACGAGACGGCTTTGCCAGTCGTGGATGCGTACGTGGACGGTGGCAGGGGGGAACGACGAGGCAGGACAGATGCATCAACTGTTATTTATCAATTGCATATCCACGGACGTGACGTCACCGCACGCTGTTGTCGTGGTGATTGAAGCGACGAGCCAGACCGCAGAAGCTCCTGAGGGACAAGGCGTTCATCTCAGCTGCTCACACACAAGCACAACAATCAGTCGATTGTCCATCGCACATCTCGCTGGAAACACCGACGGCAAACACACTCGGGTGAGTCGGGCAGTTTGATGTCGTGAGCGTTGCCATTGTTCTGCCACTTGCCTGCGCCCTGCACTTCGATTGCCTGGAGTGGCTGACGTCGCCTGCCTAACGTCATAGGCGAGCTTAATCTCGTGGCACTCCAAGACTTGCTCAACTCAATCCAAACACCCGTCCCCGTCTCCGTCCC
>NAJN01000714.1:0-18302 GCA_005059845.1 Cryomyces minteri | reverse complement strand
CCGCTACGCCACCGCCGCTGTATCTCACTCCCGGGGGCGATGCTACACTGTACTGTATGACCTGCGGTCGGGTTATAAGTAAGTTCGTCTTTGGTTCCGTTGTGTTTGCCGTGTCCCTCGTGTCCTGTGCAAAGCGTGACTTGCCATTCGGAGTCCATCACTGGGGACGTCAGAGCGTCAAATTCGTATTGAGGCGAGTTACAAGTGCCGTCTCTAGTGTCGGGGTTGCCAGACGAGACATGCTACGAGGTTCATGTCACACCCGTCAGAGATCACTCGTCTGTTGCAAATGAGTTCGCTGCCTGCGATTTCTGATTGCATCCTTTAGGTTCGCGCAAATCCACCAAAGCAAGCACAGTCACCGCCTTGAAGTACTGTTCTGACCGATGCCGTCACAAGAAGCCTGGCGGCATAGATAGACGGATCGAAGATGCCTTTGTGGCCCTGCTAAACGGTGCTGAGCCATCAGTTCTAGCATCAACATATACAAAGTCCGAGGAGGCCACGAGGTCGACCGCGGCAGGTCCAGAAGCGGCCACACTGGCATCACAAGCAAAGAAACAAACGGCAAAGAAGAAAGTCAAAGGTGATCCAAGAGTCATCATCGACTGCAAAGATGTCGAGGAAGTTGTTTTTGGGTTGCGACAAGATCCGGAGAAGATCTATGGACGGAAAAAGAACCGTGCAAAACGTGGATTCGCGAGTCCCCAGGAGTGGAAGAGCGTGGACATGGTGGAACCGCAGGCAGACGCCGCTCCTGGCAAGGCCGCGGAAAGTGACTCAGATGCCGAGACGGAGGACACTGGCGACGAGATGGGGCAGGTCGCTGGCGTACGGATCCGTCCGCCGCAATCACTGTCCGAAGTCAACGGAAGCATTGGGGGCGAGAAGGGGTGGTCGGAGCGGGTGGAAGAGACGCCGGACATGATCGAGAAGCGTAGGGAGGGGCAGAGGCGGGCAGAGGAGAGGGAGATGGTTAGGAGGGCGGCTAGAAGGGGCTGCGCATTTGGACTTCTGGATCTCAACTGGGGCAAAGAGGACAGCCATGGGAGCACAAAGAAGAGCAAGGGAAGGTCAAGGAAGGCGACGAACGGAGAGGACGGTGATGAAGGTGGAGGGCAAGAGATGAGAAGGAAGTGTGAGGCTGTCATGAACGACGTCGTGGTGGAAGCAAGCTTCGCGAAGGGTGATTGGGGGATCCGCTGGAGGGAATAGCATGATCTCAGGCTCAACCCATTGTACCTCTGCCTGGATCCGTACGCTCCACATGCACTGTTCCCCAGATAGCTCCCCTAATGCTGGCAATCTACTGACGTTCGTGACGAATGTTGTTCATTCGCACAACCAAATCCTGGTCGACGTTCGACAACGAGCGCTTTATTGTTAGAACATAGGTAATGTGTCGTAGGTCGTTCGAATCAGGGAATACTTCGTTAGTTTCACGCGAATCGAGGAACGAGATGTCCTGATTCTACGGGTTCCATCCACAAATGTACTCCACACCTTGGACTCCGCGAGCTGGTGATGCACTATTGACGTTCCGCAGGACATCTTGCCATGCCATGATGATGTGTTTCCGGAGAGCTGGCTTTCACTGATTAATAGACTCGCGCGCTGCCCTCCGTGAACTTCATAAATGCGATGTACATACGCAACACCGGTTTCAACGCCGAAACATGTGTACATTTTCTGATCCAGCTTCCAGTATCGTTTTGAACATGGCAAGCCGATCCGACATGTGCGTCTACTTGCCCTTCTCCGAATCGTAGTGTGATTTGTTCCAAGCTTTGTCGAATGGGCCAGGCTACCAGCGAAGAAAGATGAGTTAGGCTCTGCTCAGGAGTACGAAAGGACCAACACTAGTGACATATCCACTACGTACCTCACCAGGTCGCTGGTTCGCAACGTTCTCCTCGTAGTGTGTGCTTCCCATCCCTTGGAAACAGTCAGCGAATCTCGTCTGCGTTGACACAAGCTCGCGCGAGCTTCCCAGATTACGATGCAATTCCTTACCTGTCGGACTCTTCTGATTCGACATGGTATCCTGCTTGTCGCCCCTCTTGGTCGCTGCGCCCGGCGTGTGGTTGGTGCTGCCGCCCCCCGATGACCACCTGTCTCCAATGCTCTTGCTTGCTGGCGTATCGAAGACCTTTGGCGTCCCTCCTGGGAAGGGAACGAACATGACGGCAATTACACCGGCGCCGAGAATGGCAAGGTTGCGAGGCCTGAACATGCCCGACATTTTGCTGATTGGTCGTGTGGGTGTAGAGTGACGAGTGAGGGTGGCACGAAGGTCCGAGAAGACAATGGTGTGTCGCCGTGGATGGAAAGGATGCAGAATATGTGTTTATTTTGCGAGCACGCCGGTCAGAACGGAACATTCAGATGTATACGTACATACCCTACCCTAAGCTTTGGTCGCTCTCGTCATCGATCCTCACTAAGCCTATTCGAGTCTGGAGCGGGATCGGCGCTATGGATTATCCTTGCGGTTAGGACATCTCATTGCCAGTCCCCGTCGCCATCGCAGTCTCCCTCTCCACCTCCATCTCCATCTCCGTCTCCATATCCATCTCCATCTTTCTTCCGTTTCTGACATGGACAGGATCGCGCCACTAGAACGGTCGGTACTAGGCTCGACTCGACTCGACTCGTCAAATAGTACGAGAGAAATAGAAAAGGCCTGCTCCCTCGCAGCTGTGAGGTGTAAGCGCACACTGTTCCATGACACTGAGTCTGCTGTATGCAGAGTTTTAATGCATTCACACGCACCGGAAGGGGGTCAGCTTTGCGAGCACAAGGAAGTACCTCAGAGCAAACGGAATATACTGCTGAATACGCGAACATCGCATGTTACTTCGTCGATCTCTACTGGCGTAGACTTAGACTGTCACCAAAGGTGTTTACCAAAGGGTCTGGTAGAGCATCGCACTCATCAATGCTTCCAAAAGCAAAGTGAGCACGAAGGCGATCCTCCGTCCTCTCATTTCTATTCATGTGGTAACTTCTGCAGCGGAATGTTTCTGTGACTTTGTGCAATGTAAACAAGCACAGTGAGACACGCTCATTGCGGATCAAGTGAAGGACTTGTCCGCGCGCCTCGGTGAACTGATACGATCCTTGGGGCTCCGCCATTGCGACTGCGCAGCTAAATATGCGTTGTCATAAGGCACAGTGGAAGACATGAGTAAGACTCCATGATGCAAAGTCGAGCTTGACCGACGGAACTGAAGTGTGAACACAACAAATACATCCAGATAGACTCAGGTGCTCTCATAATCGTTCGTAACGATGGCCTATCCATACTTGTGATGGGGTACTTGAGTACCTATACGCAACCGAGGGCAAAGTACCTTTTAGCTTTCCATGCCGCCGTCCCCTGAGTGGGTGGGCCCTTAGTAAAGGCTGAACTTCCATCAATCACTTGACCCCATTCATTAGTCCTCCATCGAGTCAATGTTCGTATTCATTCGTCGTGTCTCTTCTGCCCGCGATCTCTACTAGATCAATACCGATCTGTGTAGCGCTCTTGTTCTCCACGCTTTCCCCTGCCTCGACGCTTGCGTTGCCAGTCCCGTCGGATCCTTAGAGAGCTGCACATCTCCGAGCATGACTTACCAATGGTCGCCACCACAAGCATAAAGTTCACTCGACGTTGGTTGATGTCGAGCGTCTGTCTACTACCCAAGCCGACGTTGATCAACGAAGCGCTTGGTATCAAAGACCGAAGTTGACGACGTGCATTCCATGTTCCGTCATGACGTCAATCCAATCCACGGCGAGGGAGTGGCCCACAGCCATCAGGCTTTGACGTTGTAAGTCGTATACGGTTTGCAGAAGCTCGCGGGACGCTGCGGTATTCTTTCCGACAGACGTAGGCTCCATCGCAACCAGGAGCTCCATGGCCAACCTCTTCTTCTCCGGGTGCGACGTAGCGAAGCCAGCCAAGAACAGCGGAAAGACGACGAACCTCCGCTCGAAGTGCTCGGCCTCGACAGTCGTTCGAGCAAGTTCAAGGACTTCAGACACAAGCTGCTCGATCTCCTCGTCGCCTGCGGTGCTGTATTCGACCCGTTGTCCGGACCATACACTGGTGTGCGAGAAGAGTAGGCACGTGCGATACAGAAGATATGCCTGTGATATTAGTCGGGTACGAGAAACATTGCCTGCGATCTTACATGCTCGAACACTCGTTGCACCCTCTCCGGCAGGAAGCCCCGGGCAGCGTGTAGGCCGACTGGAAGGACGCGGGGATAATGCACAGCCCAATAATTGCGTAAGTCGCCCTGCATCTGGAGCACTTGATGCTGACGATTCACAAGTTCACCTGGCGCGGAAAGTCTCGACTCGGAGACTCCCTGCAGCTCTTTGACAGCCTCGGTGCGCAAGTACTGGGCTGTCCGACCAAGTTGTGCTGCCAACAATACGATTCCGTGATTGAGTTCAAGTATCGGGGCAAACAACTCGACCTCCTCTGGATAGTACATCGGCGAGCCTGCAGGCCCTAGAGGTGGAAGCTGTTCGTGGACTGCGGGAAACATATGGCTCTGGATGAGGGTGTTGACGAGCTCACCTCTTCCACTACCGCTGAGGCAAGCATAGATGTCGATCAGTGATATCCACCATACAAGGAATGGGAATGGTTCGCCGTCTGGTCTCTCTCGTCTGATAAGGACGATTCGCAGAAGGTGGTGCAGATGTAGACCCCACATGTTCGAGATCCCATAGTGTGGAGCAGCAGCAACCTGATGCCGGGATCAGTCTTCGTAGGGTTGGCGAGCAAGTTGGAGACAAACGTACATCGTAAATGAGAAGGAAGAAGTGGCGGAAGAACACGCCGTCCGTGCACATGTCACTAGGCGAGTTTATGTTACTCTGTGGAAATGGTAACGCTTGCTGATAGTGTTGCAAGGCATCCTCCATCTTGGATACACCTTTGTAGGCCAGACTCAGGGCGCTCAAGGCACAGATAGCATGGTACAGCTACAGCGAGAGTTAGCATAGCAGGCCAAGCGTCCCAAATACGAAAACGTGATGTCGTGAGTACGCTTCACTGCATGGCGGTGCCAATCTCAGGCGTGTCTGCCAGAACCCCGGACTTCTCGGTAAAGGGCTGCACTCACACGTCTGGGACACGCGCAAACATTCGGCGCGCCTCTAGAAGTACTCGACGATGTTTCAGTCGACGTACTATGTTCCTAGAGACGAACGTTGGGTCACATGTGACCAACATCCCGACAAAGGAAGTACGGTGCATGCCGTTCACACTCCAAGACAACGAGGCTTACCCCAAAATTGAAAGCGGGTGGGTTGTTCAGTATTAGGGAGCCCTCTGTACGTACCGGAGAAAAGTTCATCGCTTGCTTCTCAAAAATCTCAAGGCCGGAAAGCAGGTTGTTTGCGGAGCTGTGCATCACCTGCATTACCAGGAAGTCGCGGTAGTGGGTCAAGAGTCTAGCGTCCGGCCCTCCAGAGTCAATCACCTCTTGAAAAGATCTTGCCATTCTGATTGAATCGTATGATGACAGAGGCTCTCGGGCACACGATTTGGAGGGAAAGTTTGGTGGTCCACTTGACGAAAGAGGTGCCGGTACCCGAGTGTACAGTTGCCCGTGCGGGTAGGACATGCGGCGTCCAGTCTCCTCAAATCTCCTCAAGATCACTACGTTTGGATCAAGGTTTCCGTCTCTTTGCTCACTCGCCAAAGCTTGGATACCAAAGCTGTAAGTAGCCGGTCTTCGACTGTCAGGGCTGCTTGCAAACCCTACAACCGATGCCGAGGGATCTTCGTGGTACTCAGGTAGGTCCGAGAAGCTGTCCGGGACAACGATTACGTGGAATGTTCCGGGGTTCTGCAACTCTGCTTTGCGCTCTCGATCTTCGTCGTTCGTTAGCGTAGCGAAGGGTGGAAACGGGTCTTCCACCGACTGGGCCGCGTTGTTGGTTGTCCCTGGTCTTGATTGAGCTGTAAACCCATTAGCCACAAAACCGCCCTTGCAGATTGAGGCACTTCAAGAGACTCGGAGAGATGCGACACGCAGTACCACAGCAAAGAGAGTTGTCGAGCGATGATGCCACTACGGTCAGGGCTGCTCCTGTGCGCCATGGGCTAAGGAATGCGACCGGTGATGCTCGACGAGACCGAGGAAAGCTAAGATGGGACGAGGCCAATGACTTACGATCCCAAACAGGACTTCCGGTGACTGAGAGCTGCGGCATTTTCCCTCCCACAACAAGCGGCGTGCTGTCCCTAAAGTCCCATCTTGGGCTATAATCACATGTGTGTTGCAATCGGGCACATTGCTGCAATGGTCAACTCGTCGCATTCGGGGCCATGGAGCAGAAGAGCAGTCTTACACCACAGACTGGACGTGCCTCGTCACATTTGACTTTACGGGTGCGGCAGGTCCTTTTGAAATGACAGTCAACGACCGACGGCAGAAGAAACCCTAGGCAAAGGACCGCGCTCACCAGCATCCAGTTCGGGATCGAGGCGGAAGCCTTGAGGTCCGGGCACCGTCGCCAACATCAGATGCTTCGACTTGAGGGGAAGCGGTAGAAGCAGGCAGCGCGTCTCGAGGAGCCAATGGTGGTAGTCGTTGTCTTCCTCGGGATGTGTCCGAACGCTGTTGTTGCATCTGGAGACAGGTGCGCCGGCACGGACCGGAAACCTGTAAGGATGCCACAAACGATGGAGGACGGACTTTTCAGCGAGCAGGCATTCACAGTAATCAGAGACAAGGTACTCGGGCTTGGCAAACACGAGACACTCGAGCCGAGGAAGGTTGCGGGAAGCAGAGCGGGAAGAAGAAAAAGAAGAAGAAGGAGAAGAAGAAGAAGAAGGAGAAGAAGGAGAAGGTGAAGCACCAACCAGAAGGAGAAGTCGGAGGAGTGACTTGAATCAAGTTGTTATACGCATGGCAGAAGAGGTACGGCCGGCTAAGCCTCTAGTCATCAGACACGCTGCTCCACGCCTCGAAACTAGTTGATAGCAGAACATGTAGACATGGCGCCGGTGGGGCCAGCAGCGAAGGTCGGTGGAGAGTGATGTCGGCGGGTGCAGCGCGCCAGATTGCGTGTGGGAGGCTTTGAGTGAGGCTTGCAGGGCGATGCAGCTAGAGCCATTTGAGAGCTCACGTCCTCGCCGGCTGCCCGCCCGGAGGCCCATAGTATGATGATAACGTTAATAACACACACGCCAGCCATGCCACGAGGTTGTCCGTCGCGGCGGACACCTTAACGCTGTGGCGCAACGCACGCACGGCAAGGTACAGTAAAGTTACCCAGCCCAGACAGCGACGTCGCGTCCGGCGGGGGGAAGCGAGTGCCAAGCTGGGCAAAGAAAGGCAGCTCGACTTTCTGTCGCTGCTTCTGCTTCTGCTCCTGCTCCTGCTCCTGCTCCTGCTCTCCTGCTCCTGCTCCTGCACCTGCTTCTGCTTCTGCTTCTTCGAGCAGCGACGCGACGCGACGCGACGCTTCACGATCGCCGACTCCCCGGCGACCGTAACGCATCGCTCTCTGGACGGGGCGCGTCTCTGCGTCCGCTGCCGCTCTCTTGCGCAGACGTGTCGGCTGCCCGACCTGCGCAACGAGCAGTGGGGATGCCGTCGTCTTCGTCTGCGCGAGCAATCTCCTGGGCAACGATGGCGACAACAACGACAGACGGCAACACAACCCAACCCGACCCAATCCAACCCAACGCACCCGTCCTGCAGCAACGTGAGCCGCGGTCCTGCGCCTTGCGACGATCCATGCTCGCCGCGTGCTGAGCTGTGGGCTGCACGCCTCACGTAGCTTCTCGAGCATGGACCCCGCCTCATCTAGACCTTGACAAATCGTGCGACTCCCCACGGGTACGGGCACCCTGCACCGCCGTTGTCCTGACCATCGACCACCACTGACAAATGGCGACGGCGGGGTCGGGCAACCTCTGATGCAGGACATCCTGCAGAGCGACATCTGAAACGGCAGCTTCGTTCGTCGGTGCCCTGTGCGAGTGCTGGACACCATCGACCGGGAGCGGCCGGTTCTTTGGAAGTAATGGCCTAAAGTGGACTTGCAGTACGGGGCACTTCGTACGGTGCGCTCGACTCGCTCGACTAGTGTTCGGCGCCAAGCACACGGCATCGGACAGCGCATGCGCGCGCTCTGTCTCGTCTCATCCGATCCGCCGTGCCTCGTTGCCGTGATTGCTGGAGGCCGGAGATTCCTCAGGAGCATCTCTGACAGAAACTAAGTTACTTGTACCACAACAGCGCCTCGGACCAAATCCGTTGAACGACCCTCGCCTCCCGGGACCTTGGTCGTCCCTCCCCCCAAACTCGATTTCCGAGGGTCTGGTAACTCGCCCAGTCTCCGCAGCCCTCGTCCATGGAGGCCGCCAGACAGCGGCAGCCACACGCACCGTGCATGGCGACACGGCAGGCCACGTGGATTTCCAGCTTTGCATGATGCCATCCCGCCCCGGCGCTCACCCTCTTTGCAGCCGGACTTCTAGGGCCTGTTCTAGAACCTTTCGAACGGCTGGAGACTTTTCGGCGGCAATCTCCGTCGACAACTCTGACTGTGTCGGAAACAGGTGGGAGAATTCGGCGAGCGCCAAGATCGCATCTGCCCTCTTCAGTCGTATGGCTTCGCTGCTGCCAGTCGGGCCGAACAGCAGGCTGCTGCATTTCGCCCACATCTCCGTTTGCATCGCACGTACAGCTTCTCCTTCGCTGCTCTTCAACTTCTGAAAGAGCTTTCCCAAAGCTTGGAACGAAGCGAGCTCAACGACACTCGACCGGACCTGAAGCGTCTCTGACTTTGCGATCAAGTCCAAAACGCGAAGAACTTTGGCGGACAGTTCTGAGAATTCCCGTTAGCACGCACAATGTGCCTGTGTCTGGCTGTCCCGTGTTGCAACACACCTGATTCTCGTAGCACTTTGGGGTTGATGGCATCTTGCAACGTCTCTATGGCAGCAGCCAGTGTTTTTTCACGTCTGCGGGTCAGAGACATGGGTCAGCTGGAAGATGTCGGGGCATCGGCCGGCGTACAACTCACACTTTGTCGTTCTTCAGGACTTCGGTGCCTCCATCGACAGCCATAGCGGACTCATCGACGGATACCAATCCGTCCATGACAGGGCTCAAGATCTCAATAATGACGTCGCTCATGTCAACATCGGTTCTGGCGGACGCCACTTGGCCGATACTGCGGATTGCAAATTGACGGTAGGCAGCGTTCTGACGGCGGGCTTCCCGGACAATGATCTACAGCCACGCGTGACAGTTAGTGGATCGTTGCCTGGAATCAGGAATCCTTCCCACGCCTGGATCTGTGGCGCGGCTTCGTCCGAAAGAGCCCTACCTTAGTGATACTGCTCGCGACAGCAGTTCGCTTCCTCCAGAGCTGTCCTCCTTTCTCAACAAACCGCACAAAAGCCTCCAGAACGATCTCTTTACCCTCCCATGTCTTTCCTCCCATGGCCTTGTCGAGAGCTGGCCAAATCACCTCTGCGTTGGACAGACTGATTTCGCTGCCCGTCGACGCGATAGAAGTAACTGCCTCTGCAATCGCACGCGAAGCCGTGTGCTTCAGGACCCAGCGCGGCGAGTCAAGATGTGCCTGAGCCATATCCACAATCTCTTTCACGTAGAGCAGAACGGTTCTCGGCCCTGCTACATTCTCATCCCACGTGTTCTGATAGAACTCCTTGACCACCTCATGGCTATCATGCTTCGCTACGAAGACGAATGGGAGGAAGTCAGTAGCGAAGGCGCTAAAGCGATCTGTCGAATACTTGGAGATAGCATAGATCATCTCACCGGAAGCGACACGGTGGCGATCATCCTCAGATGTGAAGTACACGCGCTTCGCAAAATTTGCGAGTTGCACTATCTGCTTATCGGAAGCTGTTCTGGCGACGTATCCCGCTGAGGCGGCGTAAGAGCTAGACACTGTCTCGTTTCGGTCCAGGAGGTGCTTCTCAACCAACTTGAGGAGGTAGTCGGCATGAGGTCGGAACAGAAAGCTGTGACGAGTGCTTAGAGACACCAAGATACGACTGCATCCTACCTTTGACGGAAGGCCCACAGCAGTCTTCATTGCATTTTCCAGTCTTGGGCGAAGTTCGGTCATTGTGGCGTCGTCCATAAGATCCAGGCATCTCTCGATAGACTCCATGAGTGGACTACCGCGAATACTCGCGAGACGCATCTCGTCAATCTTTTGTTCTGTCAAATTGTACTTCGATGCGTTGAGGTGGACGTAGTTCACGACTTGCGGCTCCAAGGAACTCAGAAGCCCAAGCAGGCGTTCGACAAGTTCGGGAATGAACGGGCGAAGAGTACTACCACTGCCTTTCTTGACGATTTGGAGAAGCGTACTCAAAGCGAAGGCTTGCACTTCCTTTGCGCTAGATTCGAGCCCGGAGGTGGACAGCAGGAATGGCAACACATGCTTTAGCATAGCGCCAGCGTTTCCCGACGAAGATTCGCCAGCTTCGAGGCTTCGTATCAGAGTACTCGTCATCACACGAGCCAAAGCACCGGCGGCTGTGCGGACAGATTCCTTGATGTCATCCAGAACTTTGAAGCTCAGTGTCCAGATTCTCTCGAGGTATTTTTCATACTGATGCCTTGGGTTAGTAGTCGCCTTTTATAGCGCAAAAATTACGCACCTGTTCCAGCGCTCGGCCCTGGACGAGATCAGCTATAGCAGCGCACGTCGCTTGTCTGACACGCCATTCTTTTGCCAGGATGTTCTGGAGAAGGTCTTCCATGATTGCATCGAAATACTTGTTGATGGTAGCCGACGAGTCTTTCACCAAAGCACTCCAGATATCATTCATTGATCGCTGAACAGCACCGTTCGGATCGAATCGATACCTAAAAAGCTTTGGATAAAGCTTTGGGTTCTCTGCAAGATACCCATCTACGCTCGAATCTGAGAGGACACTGCTCAGGCCAAATCTTCCGAACGCTGCACGACTCGACCAGATGGCATTGTTCGAGGCAAGGGACATGAAACGATACACCAAGCTGGAGTCGCCAACTTCAGACGCAAGGCTCATGATGTCCTTGTAGGTTGTAATGGAGCCGTCGCCTGTCGGCAGCGCTCCCGGCTCGAAGAGCTGCGTGTCCTCTGTAACATTGCCTGCTAATTGGGCTTTATTGTCGGAGAACGAACCGACAAGATCCCGGACCAGATCGTCTTTCAGTGTTCGGCCGCCCTTCTCGTAGACCAAGCCCAAACCTCTTGATGCTGTTTCTTGTATCAGGTCATCTCGATCTGACAGGCAACGCTTGAATGCCGCTTGGCAATTCGGCAAGCGCTCTTGAACTTTTGGATGGTGACCGCAAAACTGGAGGAGGCATAGTAGCCAAATCACTGCAGCCTATATAGTAGACCAGTTAGCGTACTTGCAATGTACGCAGGACGAGATTGAACAAACCTTCTTCAATGCCGGTTTCGTATTCTTGCAGTCACTCAAAGTATTGTCCATGATTCGCGGCAAAGTTCTCTCTCGCTTCTGCCCAAAAGGGTGAGAACCTTCAATATCAAGTTTTGTGGCCAGAGCCTTCGAGTCCCATCCGCAGGCCAAGCAGCTGAGCGCCTCACCGACAGCGAATTGTGCTTCAGTTTGGCGGATCTCATGAAGCTTGTGCAGCTGCGCCTCTATGTGATACAGCTCTGAAACCTCTGCGTCTTCCTCACTTTCCTGGAGAGTCATTGATAGATGGCCGAGAGCGAGGATGGCCTTTTCGTTCCCAGACTTGGCGACATCATAGATTTTGTCGGCAATGGTGTCGTAAGAAAGACTTGAAGGAATGTCGGAGACACTCAAAGCAGAGTATAAGCTGAGCTGCCCAATTGCAGTACAGCTAGCCTCCTTGAGCAGGTTATCTTTCGCGGTAGTTAACATGCTGAAGACAGTAGTCAGAAACTGCTGAAACACATCTTGAAGGTCGGGCTCTATTCTTCTACGATGTGCCAGCCTGCTGAAGAAGAAGCTTAAAGCTACAAGTGCGCCATGTGCTTGATTGACCTCTGAACCAACGGCATGATCCCATGACCCAGCTTTCTCGAGTAACGAGTGGGCAGATTGAAGCACATCTTCGGATGAGCATGCTGGGTGCGATGCAAGTAGACCGTAAGCGTGTGCAGCTATTGCCCTCGTCGTGTATTTGTTCGAGATTATTGCACTCTCCAGAGACCGAAATCTTGGCGCTACGCCTGCAACCAGGTCGTCAGGACACAGAGCACAGTACTCGACAAAGTATTCGCCGCCATCACTATGACCAATGCTACCGGTGAGAATCAGATCTTGAAAGAGAGCGTACAGAAGAATTGACAGTGCTTTCTTCTGAGGTGGGTCTGGAAGCATTGTTTTTACAAAGCCTCCCGCGGCCCGGCGAGCTGTCTCGTCGCTCGACATCGTTTGGTCCAGCTTCCGTGCCCAATCCGCGTTGATCTCCAACATGATGCAATTTTTGTCAAGCGCCTCGTTCATCAGAAGTTGACGACAGTATTGCACGGCAGTAGTGAAGACCCTCGGATATTGCGTCCTTAGACAATGAACCACCTCACTGACAGAGGCCGTCTCGAGACCTTCCAAACTTGTGGCATCAGCAGGATCGTGATTGAGAAAGACGTAGTTGACGAAGTCTACAAATTTGGGAAATCGAACTCTGCTGTCCGCAAATCCGGTGCTGTGCTTGTAACAAGAGGTCATTTGGTACCAGTATGGGTCAAGGCCTCGTCTTCCTTCTTCGGTAACTTCTTGATCCTCGGCGGCCCCAATAGCAAGCAAGTCAATCCAGCGGGCTTCGAGGGCGTCATAAGGAAGACATCGATTCGCAAACCGCACAGCCACGTAGGAAGTGCTCCTCCCGTTCCCTGGGAGCATTTGTGAAATCAAGAGAGCTTTCAAGCTTTGCTCCACTGTCTCGTCAAGGGGCCCGGTGAAGGTCCCAAGGACGCTCGACAGCGCCTCCTCCACACTGACCGTAACATTCTTCCCAGACGTGTCTTCACGTAACGACTGGAAGAGCCAACGTAGAAGGTCCAGATTTGGTTCCAGCAACAACTCCGTGGGGCCAGCCTTAGATAAGAGTCCGATCACCTCGTAGGCATATCCACGTAACGTAGAGTCCCCACCATTTCCTGCAGGCCATCCTTGAACCTCGATAAAGTCCTTCAGGCGGTAGACCACCTTGGGAGCGATAGCATGCTGATCATTCGGAGATGCGTGACGCGCTACGAAATTAATGAAGGCGAAGATTGCAGAGCGCAGTTTTGAAATCTCCCTAGTTCCGCCGACGTCATCCTCCCCAGTAACAAGCGCTTCCTCCACGATCCGAATTACCTGGCTTGGAAATGTAGTACTGCTAAGTGATTTTGCAAAAAGTGACATGAGCTTAATCTTCAGAGCAGGTTTTGCAGCTAGGGAGCCCCCAGGGTCACCAAAATAGACACTGTAGAGTTGAGTAATCAGAGTTCTGTTCTCCAGGTCTGTGTTTGGTAGTGCTCGCTTCAGCATGTCGTCACCGACTTCGGAAATTCTAGAGTTGGAATCTGCGGATGCAAAGACAGCTGGCAGGAATCGCTCTGCGTCTGTGAAAGCTCCGCTAGCAAGAAATCTGGCTGCCGTTACCTTGGTTTCTGCCAAGTTCAGTCCGTTATCCTTCGCCGGATCCCAAGCGTCCGTGTTTCCTTGTAAGGCCAAAAACTGATATTCGTTTGCGCTCAGACCTGAACAGGTGATACCAGAGCTAGGGTTTGGCGCTCGAACGATGTTCAGCAGTATCAGCTTTCCGAGCCAGAAAGATACAAACTTGGCATCGACATCGGAAACATTCAGTTTCGCACGCAGCTCTTCGTCTTCTTTACTTCCCCTAGCCGGCAACTTGAAGAGCGCGAGGAGGCGTAGCAGAAGATGAAACAACTGAGATCCATGCAGAGCCGAGTTTGCGGTATCAGACTCCAATCCCCGGATCAGTCCTGGTAGTATCTCTAGCCGCTCTGGAATTAGCAGTCGATCTATGCCTTGCTGCACGTAGAGGAGGTCGAAGTGGCGGAGCAGAGGCGTTGACGGATGCTCTTTGAACTGCTTCAGAAGTGCGGCGACTGGGAGCTTGATGGATCTGGTAGATTCAGCTACACATGCGAGCCATTGTCCTACACTAAGGCAGCATACCGTGGTTTTATTCGGTTGTTGATATGTTGACATATGGATATGACCTGGCAGAGGCATGGACCGTGGTCAGCGTTGAAGATCACGACTCATAAAGCTAACGAAGGTCGAGACGAATGAAGCTGAAATGGACAAAGGTCTTGATCACAGAGGCGCCCAGCCTAGCGAGGTCTGGACAAAGTATCAAACGACTGTTTATCCTGAGCTCTTGTAACGTCTGGCGAACTCAGTCGTGTCTTGCAACCCATCCGGTTGCGAGCCGCGAAACGAGGAGATAACGACACAGAAACGCTACAAAGGATAGTTTCGGCAAAATGCCATCTTCTCACCTTATTTCTCACGCTCAGGTGCTCCGAAGCGAGCTTCAAGAGCAAAGGTGCAAGGTAAGTGTTCAGTGTTGTCTCCAGTCTCACGTCCGAGTCTGCTAATGCTATCCTCAGCTCAACTTTGCCCACGAGAGAAAGTTCCTTCGCCTCCGGGGTCGCCATGTTTGCTAAAGCTCCCTGGGTAGCGAGGCAGATTCAAGGTTTTACAGTCGACGGACAATATCTGAGAAGCGCAGGTGGTTCACAGATTCCGACGAGGGCATGTTGAAGTTACGTTGCAAACCCGCCTAGCATGTGGAGGCAACTGCAGCTGGCGTGGACACGATATTCCATCCAAACATTCTTGCCGCCACCGCCGCCGCCGTCCTAGCGTGTCTTGATATATAAGGTACGGTATACAACATGCCCCTGCGTCAGCGTATACAACATGCAGTTCAAATGCAGCATTGATCACACGAATGCCAACGTCGCACCGCAAGTCTCTCGGTGTCAAACACATGTGCCAGCCAGCTGGCGACCCTTGTGCCCGCCATGAAGCGTTAGTGAGATGTGAGCAAACCAACTATGGTTGTACAAGTGGTTATCATCACCAGGTCATCAATGTCATCCATCGCTTGCGGTAACAGAGGCAAGGGCTTTGTTCGTCTACCATCCAGCATGATATCACATCATTCGAACGACTCAAAAGTACGCTATGCAGCGGTCCAGCGACTCGTCCCCCAGTGTGTCGAGTCTGCTCCTCTGTCCCCATCAGAAGCACCTAGGGAGCTTCGGCTACGTGACAATCAGGTTTAAGTAAAACGAGTACCAAGCCTTGCGCGGCACGTTGTGACGTTCCGTCTGAGGCATCCATCTCAGCAGACGCGAAATAGCCGGAGACAGACTGATTGCGCACGTGGTTCACGCCGACTGTTAGATAGAGGGTTGGATGCACAAGCACTAATGGCTAGCGCTGTATGGGTCACTCTTCCAGAGCGAAGAACAGCGCACGTAGATGTGTTGCGAGAGGCTATAGCCTACAATCGCCCGATACTGGTGGGTATACTGATGCAGATAATTCTCAGTCAATCCTCATCAAACTTCGCGTTGTAGTCGCCCAACAGAACATCGTCAGGAGCTGGGCCACGATTGTTCCGCACTACGTCTTGAGTCAGCCTGGAGCCTTACGAAATACTTGCAAACGGGACGCTCTCACCCCACTCAGTCTCAACCCGGAAGAAGATCCAAAGCCATCTTCGGAAAACCTCTAATATCTCCATGATGAAGATCCCCCCTTCAAGATCGTTAAAGTGGTCGAGATGGGGAGAGAGCTTGAAGCTCCACGTGCAGCGAAGCAGGAGATCGGTAATGATAACTCCATAGTAGATTTCTTTCGTGTGGAAGTAGCGGTGGCGCCGCAATCCCCAAGGGTGTTCCGGGGTTTGGCGCTCAAAAGCAGAGGAGAAAAGTGTCAGATCCCAGTCCTTTGCTACGTCCCAGTAGAAGGAATAGAAAGAATTCAAAAAGACGAAGGAGAGCCTAGGGACCTATGTCAGTAGCCCATCTGGCGACTCTGAGTTACGCTTTGTTCGAGCACACTCACCACAGTCGGAACAGCCCAGCCTCACTCATCCCCATCTTCGCCGGGTCATACCCGCGTTGTAGTGCGCTCAGTATAATCACCGGAAAAGCACTGGCGTACTTCAGCGCATTCGCCAGGTGCTGCCCACCCCACCCTGCAGACGTGGCTTCCGGCCCTCCCTTGCTCCTCTGCACCCGCAGAAACTCGATCAGACACTGCCGCAGCCTGATCATACTTGGCACGCTGATAATTGCCGGCACCAAGAACTGTCCTCCACAGCCCCTGTCCGGCTGTCCTGTGGAGCTCTTCCCTGACGAGACGAACATACACAGCGCAACGAACAGGTCGCCGAGGACCTTCGCATAACTGGTCAACACATCCGCCATAAGTATGTCGCCGAACTTGCCATCGTGTGCGTCGGCCAAGCCACCGATGCTGATGCGCTTCAAGGTAGAGAGGAAGCGGTAGCGGCCAGTACGCGAGAGGGGCTGGAGAGGGAGGAGGAAGCAGAGGACGAGTAGAAGCAGGTAGAGGTTCGGAAGAATCTCCCAGCGTACTACAGACGAGGTCGTACCACGCGTGATGGTCCAGAAGAGGAGAAGCGAGAGTAGGAGAGGGAGGGTAAGTAGGGTTGCGAATCGGTAGGTAGACAGATGGTGCGAGGATTGGCTTGGTGAGGAGCGCGAAGGGTAGCGGATCAGTGCGGGAACGTCCTGCGAGTACAACGATAAGCTTCCAGAAGCTATTGCCAGGTCAAATGGTGTGTTCGTACTATTTTGATTAAGTGAAGGTAGTGAAGATTTGAGCCCCACGCCCAAACGCCTGTGTGCCTAATCAGTACCATCCTCATTCTCATCCTCGCCCTGTTTCTGAGCCCGTTTCGTACTCACCCAGTACCAAGATAAATGCTACTCGATACGGTAACGGCAAGAACAGGCTGAACGAGTCCAACTCAGGTTCGACTGCCGGATCACCGTCCATCTCTATCTCGCTGCGTTGATGCCTGTTCCTCTACAGGACGCACTTCCGCAACGAACAGGATGGACATCAAACCCGGAGATTCGAGTGGCTGCAACATTTGAAGGGCACAGAGTGAGCAGACGCAACGATAGGCGGTGTTGAGAGTAGATATGAGTAGTCGTGTGCCCATCAACTCGACAGCACTGGAGATTTGAGGATGTGCACGGCCTCACTTCGGCTGCGGCGCGGTTCGCAGCTGAGACCGCTTCCGCTTCCCCAGCAGCGGCACTTCCGCGATCGCTGCCCTACTCCAGACGTGGGCGTGTCAGTGCTCTCGTCGCAGCAATGAGCATGTCGCCGAACTGTCCGTGATCTCAATGTCACGCGTGTTCTTCTACCGCTAGACAACACCCGCCATGTACCGTCGTAGCAACGATCCCCGCCTTCGTCGACGCCTCAACGAGCTCTCGCAAACCTTCGAATCCGCAAACGTATCCTCTCAGGCCGCTCTCTTCACCTTCTCGCACCACTACCTAAACCCATGCTTCTCTTCGCTCTCCGCCTGCTTTGCTTCCATCACCGAGCCCTGCACTGCATGCTGCTTCCCCAACCGCGATGAGCGCCGGCGTCCGCGTAACCGCCGCGGCAGAGCCGAGACAGGGTTCGACTTCTATGATGATTGGGAGGAGGACAGCGAGAGCGATGGCTTGTTAGGGTGGGGCAGTGACGAGCTGGACAGGCTGTTGGCGGGCAGTGGGGGCTACGGGACTGCGAGCGCTGTGACTGGGCAGCCACAGAGGCAGCGGGCGATGAGCTATGGTGCCGGTAGGAAAGATGCTTCGCGGCTCCCTGGTGGACGGAGGAAGAGTGCGGTGCAGCTTCACGATGGCGGTCCGGACCCGACAATCATACCGAACTCCTCGTTTTTTGGATTCATGGGCCGACTGCCATGGAAGCTTGGCGGCGGGAAGGGGCTGAGGTATAAGCCCAGTGCGGCGGATTTACAAGAACACCCTGGTGGACTACGCACGAGCAGGGCGGATGCAGCGGAGGGAGCGCCACTGATAGAAGAGACGAACGAAGATAGCGATGGACGCGAAACGCACAATCACAAGCGCACAAGGAGTACGACCGTCAGTAGTGCACACACAACCGATTCGTTCAGCTCGCGAGGCGACATATTCCCCAGTGAAGATGAAGATGACGCGGTACCGCTGGACGATGAGTTTGCCATGGTCCTTGAGCGGCGTACAACACAGGATCAACCATCCGAGAA
>NAJN01000713.1:0-18323 GCA_005059845.1 Cryomyces minteri | reverse complement strand
CCGCACGGAAACGACGGACTCGTGTTCACATGCAAAGACACTCCCTACATGTTCGGTACCGATCAACATATATTGAAGTGGAAGCCACCTCACGAGAACACCGTAGACTTCAAGCTTCAAATGGGCGATTTTCCAATGTTCGACCCTCAGGACGGGGAAGAAGGGTTGATACCGGACTACCACGCCATGCCTTCCTTCGAGCTCCTAGTTCACTACGAACGCAATGATGACCGGTTCTTTGCTCATCTGTACGTCACGGAAGACGAATGGCAGTTGCTCAAGTCTCTGAACCAGCAACTTGACGGACGTATTATCGAGTGTTACAAAGATTCCACAGCCACGCCATCGCGCTGGCGCTTCAAGAAAGACAAAGATGGAACACCGCGTTTCCGAGACGACAAAATCGACGCGAACCACATCAGCACAGTCAACAGTGTTCTACAGAGCATTGAGGACGGTGTGAGCGAGAGGGACCTGATGGGTGCGGCTAGCGTGATTGCCAAAGCATGGAAGAAGAGGCATCCGGAGGAGGAGCAGGCGAAGAAGCGTATGGCACAACGGACCATACCTAGTGCGCCGAATGGCACGAATGGGCAGCCAGCATTGCAGCGGAACGGGACAGCGCATTAGCGACGGAAAACGCTCTTGGTGTTTGGAATAGTCTTTGCACGTTCGATACCCCCATACCCGGAGTTGGAGTTGGGTATGCCGAATCTAGGTCTTAGGTCCGTAGAGAGGTTGACTATAGGTAGTCTTGCTGTATTGAAGAGTCTGTTTGTGCAGCAGCCATTTCACGTAACTAGATTTGTACGTTGCACGTTCTGGAACCCCTGCCCCTGGGCTACAATGTTCAACTGATACGCTATACAAATCAGCCCTTTCTCATGTTATACACCTTTTACACGCTCCCGCCGTTGAGCCTAACCTTCCCACACACATAGCCGACCTTCAAGCTACTGCTCATCAACCTCTTGCGCACTTCCGTCACGTGGACGTCGTTATGCCGTTTGTACACCGCCGGCCTCCTCTGCTTTGGGCTCCTCCTTGAACGGCTCATTCAGCAGCCTACTCTCTTCCGCTACCAACGCCTTCTCGGAGCCCGGGTTCCCAAACTTCACTCTTCCACCAGCAACCTCCTCGTCGGGCATGCGGTCCAGCGAACGCAAGCTCTTCCGGATAAACGCCACTATCAAGGCCAGCTTCTCCGTATCCACATTCTCATCGCCCTTGAACACGTTCCTCCACACGGCCGCCGCCATCACCGCATCACCTCTTATCAGACCCTCGTCGTAGGCGGCCAGAACGCCGCGCCATTGTATAAACAGATCCTTGAGATACTTGTTGCGGGTAGCGCGGGCGACCATGCCGTGGTAGGTGGCCATGCGGTCCTCGGCGGCGTAGGAGAAGTGGTCCAGAAGGTGCTGGTGCCAGGCAGGCGCATGGTCGGGAGGGAAGTATCGGAAGCGGACGGTGAGGAGGTACATGTGGAGGAAGGATATTTGAGCCCAAGTATTGAATGTTGGTGTGAGACCAAGATCTGTAGAATCATGCGTGTGTCAGTACATGTTCGTTGCAACATGTATGAGTGCTGCCACCGCGTAGAGTTGGTTTATTAACGTACCTTCGTACCACCAGCCCATTCCTACACCCAGGTCTTCTCCTGCTTCCGTCTTGGGCGCTACACCCCCCTTCTCCAACACTTGTGGAATGGTGTACTCCGCCTGTCTAGAGCACTCCTTGAACAAGTTCTCCGTTACGCCATACGCAATGTATGTCTCAGTGGCCGCCCCAGCCCTCTGCCGCACCTGGTTCGCGAATCCTGCGAGCTTTGACGCATCGGGGTTCTTCTCGGGCTCAAAGTGAACGTTCTTCGATGGCGGGTCTGAGGAGGGAGGAATCACTGGCGCAGGGGAATAGGTCTTGTTTGGCGTTGCTTTCGCGTGTAACCCAGAGGAGGTGGATAGAGGTCGCAGGGTGGGAAGAAGGGCGGATCTCAAGGATGTGCATCCGGTCTGAAGAGAGTCAGCGACAGGCGTGCGGTGGAATGGTATTTAGTGAGTATACCTGGAGCGCGGCACTAGGCCTCTGCTTCAGAGCTCGTAGGCATGTTCTGCAGACATTGTTTGAGCCCATTGTGAGCGGTTTACTCCTATTTCGCCTGTTGAGTGGCAGGTGATGGCCACGTACCGGAGAAGAATGTGGGTTGAATGGTTGTTCGCGACTACGACCATTGAGCGTTCGCGTAGATCGCAAGCCCAGTCATGACGCACCACATATACACATGAACGATCCTCTCCTTGAACCCATCTCATCTGACGATGGCACAGGCAGATTCCTACTACGCAGCTGGCCTACTGCAGCGAACACATTGTGCGTCTGCGGCGATTTCAACTAAAGTGTAGTTGGCCCTTTACCTTGGACCTCGCTACAAAGAGATGCACGAGTTCTCCCATGAGCCGACTCCGGAATACAAGACAACGAGGAGATGCAGATGGGTCATGCAACCACAATACGGTAAAACGAGGAGACTTGTTTCATGCTCCGTAATTCACAGATGCTGCGCGTTCGAGACGTAAAGCCTGACTCTCACGTTCGGTCCGCCTTCCAGAACATATGGCTGTCCTGACACTTGGCAATACCGAAAGTTGTCTATATGAAGATTGTCACTGTTGATGCAGTGGACACTACGACAAACTTCCTGGACTGTCATACCGTTTTTAGCCTATCAGAGAGATCGAAGCTGTAGGCTTAGACGGCTCTTCGTTTCTGGTCATTGCTCGATGGCGTGCCCAAATCAGACTTCCAGGTGACCGGCTCCTGCCTGTCCCTGTTGACCGTCAAGTTGAATATATCGAGCCTTTGATAGCCCCCAACTACATCGTGGTATTGCTTGGGCTCAACACACGCATTCAGGTCAAAATCCGCATACGCAATGCCTTCTTGACCACACACTTGATCTCCAATCTGGGCCCCTGTCGGATCTAGGAAAAGACTTACGCCTTGCTGGGCGGCATCGAGTGTTTCCGCACACAAAGGATCGTGCTTGACAAGAAAGTCTAGGTTTGCCGTTAGTGACCTTGCTAAATGTCGTGTAGAGTCAAAGCCCTACCTCTCATAGCCTTGTCCATGTATCCAGCGCAGAGAACACCAAAAGCCTTAGCCTCAAAGCAGTGGGCTGCAGCACGTGTACGGTTTGCTGATACATTATCGTAGTTCTTCCCTGTAGCATCTGAAGTTCTCCGCGTCGGCCAAATCGCCGGCCAAGTACTTATATGGACTTGCTCTCCTTGCGCCATGAGTGTGAATCTTGCCAATGGATTCGTGTTCTCGCCACAAATAAGACTGCCAATTTTGCCTATTGGTGTATCTGCAACGTGAAGGCCATGGGCGTCTCCGTTGGCCCAGATTAGCTTCTCATAGAATGTGGGAACCATCTTCCTGTGATGGTTCAGAATCACCCCGTCGTCCCCAATTAATACCGAGGCGTTCCATAAACATCCGACACTAGCATGGCTCTTCTCATTGAATCCAATATGCGCAAAGATACCATGGTCCCTGCATGTCTGGCGTAGAATTTCGATCTCCGGTCCGTCGATGTAAAGAGATTCTTCCGTAAGCCGTATGAAAAGGTCGTGGTTGTCGATAGGCGCTGTGCAACTGCGACTTCGCATTAGTCGTGGAAGATTGGGTGCCTCCAAGGTACCTACGCTGTCCACACAGGAAACGCCGCTATATAGGTTTCCGGGAAGACAACGAGCTGTGCGCCATTTGCGGCGGCAGACTGGATGAGCGATATGGTTTTGCTGACGGTAGCTTCCTTGTCGAGGAACTAACATGGCAGGCTCATCGGTTAGGGATTGGAAAGTTGTCGTTGCAGAGGGCGCCATACCACAGGCGCAACGTTGCACGCTCTAGAACATTAGCTGAGGATCCCAAGTAGATTATTGCAGCTGGTGCCATACCTGCAACCCGGAGCGCGGGTAGCTTCTTTGTTGAAGGGGGCATGTTTGAATTGGGCGTTATTGCAACAGTCGTGTAGGGTCACTGTCGTATGGTAGCCCTACATAGAGCGTCTTTGTAGTAATGTTGTCGGGCTGTACAACGGTCCAATGAACCTCGGCTCATCACACGACCTTTCTCACAGTTGACCGTCACCATGGTACATATGGATTTAGACATCTACCTAGAAGCTGGACTATAGCATCATTTGAGTCGCTGCATGCCTCGATAGACTGTTAGATTCTCTCGTAGCATTCGCGAGCTCTCACGTCGACTCACAAATTCCCACAGATCCCTTCATTAGACCTCTTCCTAGCCGCCATCATGCCGTCGCGCAGGGTTCCCAACTACTCCGTCGATCTCACCAAATCTCCCTTTGATCGTGCGAATGCTTGGCTTGACAGCGTCAGAGACATACCAGATTATGATGTAGTCCATCCCCAGAACACTACGCACCGCACATCCGACGGCTGTCCTCTCTGAAAGCATACAGTCTGCTGACAGTAGGATGACCAGCTCAGCGCTTCGATGCTCCGATCTCTCTCCGCTCCTCCCTCCGCCTGATATCAGCTAGCGGGCCTGACCCTTCGTCGCCCGCCTTATCGATCAGCGTAGCAACGACGACGTTCGAGTTCAAGGTCACTCACCAGCTGTGCAATGGGGGTGGAACGCTTCACGGTGGGGCCGTGGCACTGATCTTTGATATGTGCACCAGCATCACTATAGCCTGTGCTGCTCGAGAGGGCTTCTGGAACACTCCGCACGTCAGTCGTACGCTGAACTGCACTTATCTAAGGCCGCTACCTGAGGGCGAGGATGCGGTTGTCGAGAGCGAGGTGGTGCATTTGGGAAAGGCTATGGGTGAGTGCTGCCAAAGAACCTCCTCCATTGCCGGAAGGGACTGCTTACTATCGCAGGCCTTACAAGAGGCGTGATCAAACGCAAGAAGGATGGCGCAGTGTGTTATACATGCGAGCACGGGAAGGCCAGTCTGTCTAGTAAGCTATAGATACTGCGACTTGGGCACAGAATAAAGTGTAGGGTCCAGATTGTGTTGAGTCGATTAGGATGGAATTCCCACACCAGAACCAAAATTCTGTGGACTGTGGAAATCCGTTGCGCCCTCGTATACACAATCAGTGCCCACGGCGTATCATCGACAGAGACGCAAAAGTGTAAAGAACATACAACACTCGGGATTTGTCAGTGGCCACCCACCTGACTACTAATCGAACGGTTCGAGGCGTATGTATGGCGGAGCGTATGGGATGCCTAGTTCTCCTCGACCTAGGGACGTATGTGACTGTTCTGCTCCCATCTGTGAGTGTGTACTTGTTCAAGCCATCTTCCGTGAATGCGCGTTATGCATTCGCAAGTAGGTCACCCTTTTGCCCTGTAGTTTCGTAGTCTGAGTTGTATCACAAACAAGTCTGCATGCTCGTACAATCTAATAATCTCTGTACCTCTGGCAACTACGCCGTCCACTGGCCTCATTCTCATTCGATGTGAAAGGACTTATCTTAACAACATGTTGGATCTTCTTCCTGCCCAAGTTAAGTCAAACCACTCATATCCCTACCACAGACCTCCTATTGACAACTGTCCAATGCAAACGCCCTGGTTGAATTCAACAGATGCTCGGAACACCCTTAGTCCGCACCAAACAAGGTTGAGCTGTGGGTAACATGGTCCCCTTAAGTTCTAATACCCTATTCCTCATCCTTCTTCTTTCTAAGCCCCGTTTTGGTCTCCGAATGCTCCTTACTCAACACCGACTTCGCAATAAATCCGCTCGCCGCAAGCCCGCAGGCAGACACGCACATATACAAGATCCACATGTTCCTCAAACTCCCTGCAAAAGCCTGCTTCACCGCCATTTTCTGCGCCGGATCTGCAATGGTCCCGACAACCATGACATTCGCCGCAGCAGTACTTCCGGAGAGCTGCTGGGTGATGTCTGCAGGCAAGCCAACGGCCCGCAATCCGGGTGCGTTCATCTGCATGCTGTTTTGGAACACCACGCCCCCCAGCACAATTGACATAGACGTGGCAAGATTGCGGACGAAACCTAGCGTAGCGGTGGCTGTAGCAGTGTCATCTTGAGATACCATGGCCTGGAGTGCGATGAGCGGTGGCTCGAAGAGAAGACCTGCGCCAATACCGGCCACCAGCTCGAATGCGACGATCTCTGCAATGGATGAGGTGGCGTTGAGATGTATATATAGCCCGTTCCCAATAGTAAGCAGTGTCATGCCAATCCAAATGAGCTCTAGATAGCGTCCTGTTCGGTTGATGACTATACCAGCGGTGATTCCGAGGAGTGCTTCGGTGACGGTGATGGGCAATATGAGGACACCCGAGCGTATGGGCGATGCCTCCTTGGCAGACTGAAAGTACAAAGGCAGATAGTACTCTGCCGCGATGAAGACCTGTGCCGGTAAAGATCAGCCCAGACTGACATCTCCAAGAATGATACAGTTCGGGTGCAGGAGCAATAGGATGAAGCGAGCGAGACTGACGACCAAACATGCAGGTACCCGCAAAGGTTGCAAGTTCACTGTCGGCAGTGACCGACTATGCACAAGGCTTCGGAAGAAGCCCCGGCGCGCCTTGTGGCTCGCAGTCTCGGCCGAGAGCATGGTGCAATCGAAGCGTATCCAGCTCGAGCTGTTACGACAATCCCGCTCCATCCCAGTGCTCGCTTCCTACGAACGACAGCAGGACCTGTCACTTACAAAACCATGCACGAATCCCACAAAGAGCGTTGCGACGTTTGACTTCTGACCGAAAAGACCGAGTGGCATCAAGGGGTAATGTGCGAGTTTCCTCTCACTAAAGATGAAGAAGACAGACATGAGGGAGCCGAAAACAACAAGGCAAATGACCTGTGGAGACTTCCAGGGAAACGTTGTTCCTCCGAAATCGAGACCAAGGAGAAGCATTAAGACGAGACCAAGGATAGATAAACTTCCGAACCAGTCAATGGCCCTTATGCCCTCGAACACCTTCGTTCTCGGGTTGTGAACGTCCAATAGTGTCAGCAGTAGAATGAAGGTCACTCCTTGGATCGGCAGATTGACCCAAAAACACCATCTCCAAGACACTAACTGCGTGAATACTCCTCCAAGTATGGGTCCTACTCCGCCAGCAAATGCCCACACAAACTCCAGGAGGCCTAGGTAGAGACTGCGGCTTCTGTTCAGAATTAGCACGAGCGTACACGTTTGTTGATAAGAGTGGGGAAAGGCGTTGGAGACAAGACACCAAAGACGAGAATGCATTCTTCCTAAGCAGAGATTGCAGCAACACGAGTTCGAGAGAGGTTTTGCGAGGTGTGACTTTGTCTGTAATGCAGAGGTCTTCAGAGCAACCATCGTATCTGAATGACCGTTGCCGCGGCGGGGCAGAACGTCTTCAGCCTTTTTCTCCGCTCTCAAAACCTGTCACTGTATTGCTGGTTGAACAGAGACTCTACGAACCTCATGCTGAACAGATCCGATATAGTAATATTGACAAGCTGTATCAACCCACCACCAGCTGTTCCCTGTACGTAGGGGTCAGTTTACGATCGTTATGTAGAAGGGTCGACATCTCCACCTGTAACGCCCTCCCGGCAATCAGCATCTTCATGCTGGTTGAAAGAGCACATAGAATAGAACTACAAAAGAACATCGCAACGGCCGTTAAGAGGATGGGCTTCCGGCCCCAGATATCGGAAAGCTTGGCCCATATCGGTCCTGCGGCAGCGTTTGCCAGGAGATATGCACCACCGATCCATGTATAGCCAGAAGCTGAGTTTAGCTGGGCAGAGATTGTTGGAATCGCCGTGGCCATGATGGTTTGATCTAGAGCTGCGACGAAGAGAGAAAGCTTGTCAGATGGAGGTCAGCCGAAAAACGCAGAGATTGACGTGCACGCCTGGACGGCGATATCACGGAGAAGACTGAGGATATGGGAAAGTACTGACGAAAAGAGACATCAGAATTAACACCATCCGAAGCTTGCTGCGAGTCTTCTCGGGCTCGGGCTGAGGTTCGGATGTCAACACTGCGAGTTCGTATTCCTTCTGCCCATCATCGATGATACTGGTGGCCGGCAAATTGTAGATATGGTCAAGACCACTACGGTCGAGATCGGCACCTGTCGTCTTCAGGTCGCGACGACTGCTCCCTTCGCCAGCGTGCAGGCCAGCCTGAGGGACGGACTCGCTCGCTAATGGCGACATGGCGATTCTATGCAAAGGGAAAGGAGAATCGAAGTGTCGTTCAAGGCAGCACATCATTGCGACTCTAGCGTATTCGTCTACGCTTCATAACGGGGCCTCCAGTACCTGCAAGAAGGCAAGATCGGGGTTGTCAGCAACCGGATCCAGCCTAGCAGCCGAATCATACATGGAGGTGATGCATCATTTATTGAGGAGAATAACGTCGAAGCACAGATGCGAGGTCCAATATGTTAAGGTTGGGCTTGCTGTGCTTTGAGGATGTGGAATCGCCAAAGATCACGCATCATCTGTGCTGAGGCGGTGCTACAACTCATACGACTAGACTGCCTCCCCCAATTTGAGAGTTCATACCCACAGCCCGTGCACACGACAATGCACGCACCAACATCTTCTACTGACCACTCATTGTCATTTGCGCTCGCTACAGTACCAGCAGCAAGCTCTTAGAGACGTCTAGCTGATACGATGCTCTCTCAAAGAGCCCACCCAAAGCGCCGTGTGAGCACCGTCACCAGAAGACATAGCTTTAGCTACGGTTTCCCCTGATCCTAATAACCCGATCGAGGCGTCTTCCGTTGCCGTCTCCCCGTTACCTGACCTCGATCTTCCCTATTTCCCCCCTTGCCTCCTCCCAGGTGTCCAAGTTCTTTTTCGCCCAGTCAATATGACACCTGGCATAAGCAATCATGTACCTTCTCAAGTCCTCTTCTTTCTCGCCTTGGAATCGTTTCAAGTCTTTCATGACGCCCTGACTGGCGTCTTTGACATCTTTTTCTGAGACTTCGAGGGCTTGCTCGAGCTGTGTAATCGTCAGTCCGTATTGCCCCATGTTCGTGTATTCAGGAGCCGGGAAATAGGGGTCAAGTGAGTTTACCTGTACTAAGCTCTCTTTCGTCTTCCCGATCTGATCTCTTCTCGTTCGCTCGGGATCAACATCCACAACGCCATGCATGGCGTAGCTGAGTTTCGAGAAGATCTTATTTCCCATGAAATTGCCGCTCGCGGGCCTTTTGAGGGCAGTGCTCGGTGACGTCGACTCTTGCGGTGCACCTTGGGCAGCAGAGGGATGTGAGCCATCACCGTGGCTAGGTGGAAAGTCGGAATCAATGCTTGCGGTGTCTTCTTCGGGAGTCGGCCGAGATCGAGTGTCGTGGCTGCTACGGGCGTTCGAACCGGAGGAAAGACTGCGTTTCGGTGGACTGCTGGGGACACCGGTGCTGCTGAGATATTGGTCGATGCGCTTTGCTTCCAGTTCGCTGCGCTCTAAACTGTCCAAAGTAGTCTTCTTCGATTCCAGCTCACTTCTGGTCATGTCTTGCTGGACTCTCTTCAACACTCTGTATCTCAGCACGCTCCTTACCACCCCTGCAAACTGTGCAGATTCTCGCATCGGCTCTGCAAAGGACGCAGAGAGTGTTGAGGCCAGATCTCGCGTAGCGATGTATGTAGCGTCACACGCCTGTCCGGTCTTTTCGATGGCGGTGGCAAGCGTGGGAGAAGCTTCAGATAGCGAGAAACCATTGTAGCGCGCGCCCATGTCCGCCAGTGCGTCAGAAAGGTTCACAAGGTGTTGTATCGTCCTTTGATTAACCTTCTCCATGCTGCCCTGTAGAAGTGCTTCCAATTCGCGCGATGACGACTCGAAGCTGATGAAGTACGGGTCCAGCTCTTGCTCAGAAAGTCTCTCCGTGTTTGGCGGGAAGCGACCGAATACTTGAGGTCCTGGTATAGTGTGTGAGGCAGATGAGGCTAGGGATGCGTGTGGAGGAGGTGATGTGGGCGTCCCGGTGGAAGAGGTGGAACCACTTGACTTGAGCTTGGCACTGGAAGAAGGTACGGGAAGGAAGTTGTGAGCAGGTGTTGGGTTCGCAGGATCGAGAGGTGGAGCCTTCATGTTGTTCTTAGGTATCGAAGCCACTGGGTGTGAATGTAGCACCTCGCTCTGCAGGAGGGTCCGTTAGCCGCCAGATGAGCCAATCTTCCTTCGGGAGTTCAAACTAGGAACGCAAAGACGTACCCAGCTGGCGTTCGGGTCTAGAAATCTCCACCACACACCGTCCTCACGCACTTCCTTCATCTTCCGACACCGGTTCAGAAATACTGCAAGCATCCTTCTCCTCAGATCAATGATACCTGCATCCTCTTTTGCTTTGGTCGGCTTCGCAGCGTAGTCCGCTATTGAGTGCTTCTCAGGGATGGGGGGTATGATGAGCGTAGGGTGTAAGTTTACAAGCGCCTGCCGCAGAGATGCAAACTCCGAGTATCGCCGCCGGACTTCGAGATCCTGGAATAGTACTTCAGTCATCTTACCCATACCCCAGATTCAGAACCGTACATACTCCTGTCCGGATAGTGTACGCTATATAACCACCACCACCTTCAGCATTCTTTCCGGCATGGGTTATCTCGATGTCAAGATCTGGGTTCTCGTAGAGTATCTGCTCAATGCGGCTGTCGTATCCGCCCTTTTTCGGTTCGATACGTCTCGATTTTGATTGATCGTCGTCGAGTTCCTCATCACTCATGTCATTTGGCCTGGAGAGGAATTCGGGAGGGTCATTATTCGGCGAAGAGCCTTCCGATGGCGGGGTGGAGGGGCGATTGAAGTCTACCCAAGATCAGTCTCATGATTGGTACTCACGTGCACTTCAATGTGAGAGAGCTGGGGCCGGTAGACATACGGGTATCTGGGGAGCTCGGACTCGCGATGTCTGAAGTGTTGGAGTCACGGCGGTCGAAGGACCCATATGGGTTGTTGTCTTCATCGTTCCACATGGCGGGTTACATGTGGTAGGAGAAATAGAAGATACGGTCCTTTCAAAGACTGATGAGAGTGGAGGAATGCCGTATCGTCAATCGAAGGAGATGCATGAAAACAGCATCGGGACAACCTTGAGGTACTGCTTCGGCGACTCCCGGCCTGCTCTGACGTCGGATCAGTTCCGCTCCGCCCGACTACATACATGGCGGACTACTAGGGCACGTTACGGAACAATGAACCCAAAGAACGATGAACCCAAAGACCAAGAGCTCCATCGTAAGAACACAACTCAACTGCACCGATGTTTCGGAACATGCCCTGTTGTATCGTACATATCGCGACATGAACAGTCTACGAGGGATAGGTGTCATGAAACCCGACCGATGATGCATTCAGATGCGAAAGATCCCATCCTGAGTTCGCCAAGCACACCCGAAAAGGCCGTTCATATTCGTACAGCCAAACCCAAGGAGCCGAGTAACGCTACGAAGTCACAAGCGGCCAACGCCTTGCTCGACTTCGCACTCGGACTCCGTCGGATGCTTCTCATCGAAATATACTGAGTGACCAGTCAGCACAAGTTCTTCGGTATGCAATGGCGGCAGAGAATGGGACTTACCGTGCGGCTTGACGAACCAACTGATCAAGAAGGCAATCCCGAATGTAGACGTCAAACACACAAACACCGTTTGGGTGAACTTCCCAACAGTAACGGAGTAGATGCCGTTGAAGATGGTAGGCGCAACTACCCTTGCAAGCGCGTGCAACAATCCGCTGGCTCCAAGCAACTGCCCAGTCCTATCGGCAGGTACGTGTTTGGTGAGTGCAGACTGCAGCGTTGGCGATCCGATACCGCCTACTGAAGCGAGAGCACCAGAAAGGATCATGAACGTGCCGGTACGGGAGAGGGTGTAGCCCAAGTAACCGAGCATATCGAAGAAGACTGCAGTCCGGATTACGTAGAGATCGAAGTTGTCACAGCCCGAATCTCTCATACGAGAGGATGCGTTCGGTCCGCGTACCAGCCGAGTAATAATTGGTAGTATAACAACGAGACACAAGACGCGGCAGGTGTTGACGATTGAGACGAAGATGCTGGATTCGAAGTTGCCCCATCCAAACTGATAGTTGGCGTAGATGATGACGACTGTTACGGAGCCCATGGCTACTCCAAACATGATTGTGTCCACCGCAGCCAGCAGAACTAGGTTGCGTCGAACAGCGGGAGAAGACCCCTCCCCTGTAGGCCACAAAATCTTGAGAGGGGCGAGGAGGTTGAAGGAGCGAATCTGGTTGATCCAGTCGGCTGCCGGTCCCAGTTCCTCAAGTTCTTTATGGTATTTCTCCCGAGCAACGGACTGGCGGGTCTTCGTAAGTGATTCCGGAATGACGAAGGTGACGAAGAGTATGAAGAAGAGGTGGAAGCCCAGTGCAATGTAAAACACCGACAAAACTGTCCCTGAAGCCTTGATTACATAGCCTGAAAGGATGGGTCCCAAGGCTATGCCTGTGAAGAGACAGCCGTGGAAGTAGCCAAAGGCAACGCTGCGTTTTGTGGGAGCTGTGCAGTCGGTCGCGTAGGCATTTGCCAAAGCCATTGCGGCGATGAAGGAGCCGCAGAGTCCATCAAGAGCAAAACCAACAAGGATCCAATTCACAGGGAACGTCTCCGGTTTGGAAGCTGCGACAATAGTGATGATCTCTCCACAGAGCATGCCCATGGTCGTAAGAATAATGATCCTCTTCCTCCCGTATCTGTCGGACAGGGCTCCTAGTTTCGGACTTGCCACGGCAGAAAGGAGACCAGCAATAAGGTTGCCATACAAGGTGAATTGAGCGACCCTGGACTGGACCTCAGGTATACGACATTGTGGGTTGTCCTCCCCAAATACGATGGGCATCATCGTGAACCCTGGTTCAGTCGCCTGTCGGTCTGAAAGGTATTCGCGACATATCAGGGTGAGGATCAGGTTGAGTTTGGGCACGACGATACCACCGAATGCGAGCGTGAAAAGGAAGAACGGAGGCAACATCCAGTATATCTACCAAGTGAACAAGTAAGCATGGCATCTGCGCTGCTTTAACGTGTGATGTCTTACCGACGGTGTCTTCCACCATGGTTCACCTTCGAATTCTGCCATACCAGTCCACGACGATCCAGATCCCTTGCCACCTCCTGGCAGCAGAGGATCAGACTCTGTGGCCTCTCCATCGTTCCTTGCTGTGTCTTCACTCCCAATACTCCGAAGCCTGCCCTCTTCTACCAATCCACCTTCTGCTGCAATAGTCGAGTCCTGACCAGCATGACTTGCACCACCTTGCTTCCTGGAGTGTGCCCTGTGATCCAGATCAGCCTCAGCGGCGAAAATACCATCATTCTCCATCGCGAGAGCTCAATAGCCTGCCGATTGCGCTATTGCAGGTGGCGACAGAACGATGTATGCACTACTAGTAAGGGTGCGGCTGTGATTGAGGTACAGGTTCCGGGAGAAATGCTGTTATGCGGCGATGCTAGGGAGACGTTCGCGAATCCATCGTCTTTCGACTTCAGATGACGGCTCCAAGAGTAATTGCGCTGGTGTTGGTGATATGCTGCTTGGAAAAAGGTAGGTTGGTGCCGCAGTGCGAAGTGTGATTGGTGTGTTCCAACGTCGTCCCAAGTCAACTACGTAACTTTGGGCCGTGCTTGATAATCCGAGTCGGGGGAGTCAAACGAGTCTTCCGCGCCTCTCGCGCAAGGCAGAAGTCAGAGTACGTGTGTCTGAGGTACATTAGTCTAGTTTACCCCTTTGCAATGCAGGACGGTGACTGAAACAAAGCGGCTTCAATTCCTGCGGAGTGTGGCCACTCGAGCTCAGAACTGCAGCTTCGTCTCGCATCCCGACCTCGTTCCCGGACTTCCGATCATGACGTTGACGTCTATGAAATCGGTGTTTGGCAACACAGACCCCGACGTCGCGGGAATGTTTGAGCGTCTGTCGTCCACAAACCACCGTCAAGTGTTATAGGCGCTCCCTCAACGTCTGTCTCCGTACCTGCATGTTTCTAAACATGTTCGGTCCATTAAGCTGCACTTCGTACCCGATTGAGGAGTGCTTGCAGTGTTGAGTGTCCGCGACTGTTGACGTAGTCGAAGCACATCTCAGTGTGTCACCAAACTGTGATACTGCTCGGAATCTTGAAGTTCTCCGCCTGGCAGCCCTGCAAATGCAGGTAGTCAACACGATACGCTGAGCCCAAAGATGCAGAGGAGAATGGGATTCCTTGAAAGGGTCTGACGGCGACCGCCGTCGTTTCGGGTTTCCTCCAGCTTCTTCTGTCTCCTTTGCTGACAGCCGGTTACGGGACGTGTCCTGTTTTCGAATCTTTGTTGGTGAGAGTGGCACTCGAGTTCAGACCAATCTGGTATGCATACCAACTTTAGATGCAACTACGGTCGCTCGCCAATATTTATGTATAGCGAATAGGAACATACGACGTATACTCTCAACGTAGCTCATCATTGACTCGCCATCTCAAACTCCGTTGTCGTGCCCCTACAACATCTTTACTCGATCCGCTTCACGTCGCCTCCATCTTTCTCTGTGAGAACACAGCACTTGTAATTCTTAAGAATTTGTTCTCGTACAGCTTTCATGTAAATTTGGCCCGCTAGACAATGCGACAAGCCAATGACTGGCGTCCCGAATACGATAAAATGGTTAGAATTGTACGTCAGCTATACAGGAGAGCTTCTTTCCTCTTTTGTTTCATCGACTGAGCTTCAGCAAACCCACGCACACTTTGAGATCATCAGGTCCCCAATTCCAACGTCTCCGTGGTACTAGCTATCACGAAGCTCTGTCTCTCAGTCAAGACAAGCTTGGCTCTCGACGGCATACATCACCCGCCTCCTTACAAAGAGTGCAGCGACGTTGTATTAATGTGCTTGTCGAGCCTACAAGGAAGGCGCTGATCCTTTCATTCTGTTGGTAGCATATAGTGATGACATTGCCTGCCACCCATGACTGTGGCCAGTGTACCAACGTCGAGACCCCATCCTCGTATCGGAATTGTGTCCCCCATTTGCCGCTGTGATTGAGCAGCGAGACGCTCTGGAGTCGAGAAATCTCAATGACCAGCCTGACGATATTTTCGGAACATGAAAAGATTCAGAGACTCATAGACGGAGGAATTGCTTGGCAGCGCTTGCCAATCTCGCTGGAGACGTCTTAGGCTCGGAAGGTCCGTGATTGCGACTGTGAGTCGAGGTCAGATTGAGGTACCAGAGCGCATCAGCCCATAAAGGTCCTTACCATGACCAAGTGCAAGCTAGCTAGAGGAGCCATTCAGATGGACCCTCATAACGTAACTCTACTGTCAAGACGAACGATACAACTCTTCCCGAGGTGAGAAAACTTGGCATCCTAGGACTGTTGCAGAATGGAACAAGGCTTGGTAGCTCTAGACTCCACGCTCAAGAGTTTTTCGAACATCCATGGAAGGGTGTGACTTGTGCAAGGATAGCCAATTCGGCAATGATAGCGTGATGCCTAAGTCACTTCGTGAGCTGATCTCAGGGACCAGTTACCGTTGTTCGTGTCAACGATATGTCCAGTTCCTACGATGGAGTGCACTTAGTTCCAGCATTCTGGGCAGTATTCGGCTCCTCCACTGTCTAACTGTATATGCTATATCACGTTCTAGTAGCATGTGGCCACTCAGCGAGACCTGTATGGAACGCCTCTCGGCGGCAGCAAGATTCGACATGGCACAACTCATCCAGCATCTTTCTCATGTCGTCGGTAGCGGATCAACCCACTGCCAAAGGAGCAAGTGGTCCAACATCACAGAGACAGCCGAGGCTTGAGTCTGCAATTCAGGCTATTTGCAACGAGTTACTGGACGGTTCAAACAAACACTTTTCATGGACTCTGTCTTCGAAGTCGCCCGGACCTTTTTACGACCGGAGCCGCGGCTGCAACAGGCGGAGTGCACTACTAACGTAAGGCACCTTTGGAGACCGGATGCATGCGAGCACAAGCATGTCTTCCATGACCTGAAGATCTATCCTGCTTCTGGCCTTGCGCCGTGTGGGACCTGTGGGACATGGAGGTTCCCCGGAGAGCAGCAGTCTCTTTGGAGTGCCCAGGACGACGAGGGCAGGCCTAATACACGCGAAACCCCTTGGCAAGCTGAAGAACCCGCTCTCTTGCCTCTGACCTTCTCGTCCAGGTCAAGCTCGGAGCGCAACATGGCTGGGCAGTCGGCCGCGTCGCCACAGTCGTCGATGCCATTTCCATCGTATCTGCAGCCAGCTCCCTTAGACTATTGGATCTACCCCGCGAACGGCAGAAGCTTGACCGCGGCATGGCAACAACACGCTTGATGGCTCTTCGATGTCAAAGCCGCCGATGCACAATGCCAGGCGGATCAGATGCACTTCCTAGCTGCCAGTACCGCATCGACCTCCTCTCCGGGACCTGGATCATCGGGGCAGCGTCCCGTCGTCAGCGTGAAAGACGCTGTACCAGTCCCAGCCAGCCCTAGCGTGGAATGCTCTAAGGCATTTGGCGCTGTTGGTAAATTCTCCTGATATCATAAAGAGGTCGAGCTAATCAGCGGACCTTCAGGTGACGGCGTTACGGACGACACAGTTGCCATACAGGCGGCCATTACTACTGGTGGAAGATGCGCTCCAGGGGTCTGCGGATCGTCAACCACAACACCTGCAGTAGTCTACTTCCCGTCCGGTACTTATCTGATCTCCAAGTCGATCATCGACTATTACTACACCCAGATCATCGGAAATCCAAACTGTCTCCCGACCATCAGAGCCGCTGCCAACTTCACAGGAGGTCTCGGAATGCTCGATGGTGACCAGTATGGTGCGAAGGGTCTTGGGTTCGGAGCAACCAATGTGTTCTGGCGTCAGGTCCGAAACTTCATCTTCGACATGACTCTTGTGAACGCGACCTCCGCCATTACGGGTATTCACTGGCCCACCGCTCAAGCAACGAGTCTGCAGAACATCGTTTTTCAGATGTCGAGCGACAAGGGAACGCAGCATCAAGCCGTCTTCATTGAGAGCGGGTCCGGAGGCTTCATGAACGATCTCGTATTCTATGGAGGCAACAACGCAATGGTGCTGGGTAACCAGCAATTCACTATGCGGAACTTGACCTTCTACAACGCCGTGACAGCCATCAACCAGCTCTGGGACTGGGGTTGGACTTACAAGAACGTCAACATCAACAACTGCTCCGTTGGGCTTAACATGTCCTCTGGTGGCCGCACCGCCCAGAGTGTGGGATCTGTCACTTTTATCGACAGCTCGATCAGCAACACACCAATTGGCATCATTACCGCACACGATGCCACGTCACAGCCGCCCACTGCTGGGAGCTTGATCCTCGAGAACGTGAAGCTCAACAACGTTCCCACTGCCGTCCAGGGACCTGGGGCAACTGTAGCTTTGGCGGGCACCACTGGTGCATCGACCATCGCTGCATGGGGTGAGGGTCATTCCTACACGCCGGACGGTCCTACAAACTTCGAAGGGCCAATCGCTCCAAACCCGCGACCCGGCGTCCTCCTGAGTGGAGATAAGTACTACGAACGCTCCAAGCCACAGTACGAGAAATACGATCTCAACGACATCATCAGCGTGCGTTCCGCAGGAGCAGCCGGTGACGGAAAGACAGATGACACAGACATCTTGAACAAGTTGCTCGCCAGAGCCGCGGACTCAAAGAAACTCTTGTTCTTTGATCACGGTGACTACAAGGTCACCGGCACCCTGTATATTCCTCCTGGATCCATGATCGTCGGAGAGTCCTACTCCGTCATTCTCGCCGCTGGCCCGTATTTCTCTGACATGGCGAACCCCAAGCCCGTCGTGCAAGTTGGCAAGACTGGCCAGTCCGGCCGCATTGAGTGGTCCGACATGATTGTTTCCACACAGGGCGCAACGGCTGGTGCCATCCTCGTTGAGTGGAACCTCGCAGCCTACGGTACGCCATCTGGAGTGTGGGATGTCCACACCCGCATCGGTGGCTTTGCTGGTAGCAACTTGCAACTCGCACAATGCCCTACCACCCCCACCGTCGCTACTCCACCAGCACCGGTGAACACGAACTGCATCGCTGCGTTCATGAGCTGGCACATTACTAGATCTGCCGCTGGTCTGTACATGGAGAACGTCTGGCTCTGGGTTGCGGACCACGATGTCGAGGACTCCAACCTGACCCAGATCACTGTCTACGCCGGCCGCGGCCTCTACGACGAGTCGTCCGCCGGTACCGTCTGGCTGGTCGGCACCGCCGTCGAGCACCACGTCTTATATGAGTACCAATTCGC
>NAJN01000712.1:0-18323 GCA_005059845.1 Cryomyces minteri | reverse complement strand
CGAAACTGTTTTTCGTCAATGACTTGGTATCACGTCTGCGTCTTCAAGTTCTCAAGCACTTCTATACCGAAGTAGTCCCGGAGTGCTAGCGTTATTCTATTTTTACCTGCCACAGCTGCCGCTTACCTCGTAACGCAGGAGGACGAGCTGGCTGAGCTGACAACACTGCTTCAACACTTCATGGCCGGCAGGATGGCAATAAACGAGGCCAAAATTGTAGAGCAGAAGACTCATGTTGTCCCAGGAAAGCTCAAGATTACGGAACATTTCTTTGATGTGCCAAAGGACTATTCAAAGCCCAGCGCAGGAACCCTGAGACTCTTCGCCAGGAGTGCGAGGAAAGCCGAGAACCCAGCAGACCCGGAGGAGGAAGACGAGAAGAAGAAGCAGTTGCCATGGCTCCTCTATCTACAAGGCGGGCCAGGCTTTGAGTGCCGCTCTCCACAAGCGTATCCATGGACCAACACCATGCTGGACAAGGGCTATCAAATGCTCTACCTTGATCAAAGAGGGACCGGCCTCAGCACTCCCATATCAGCTTCTACCCTTGGACTGCGTGGTGACAATCCAGTTCAAGCGAACTATCTCAAGCTCTTCCGTGCAGACAGCATCATCAAAGACTGTGAAGCCATCCGGAAAGCGCTCACGGCAGGCTACCCCAAGGCAAAGCAAAAGTGGAGCATCATGGGCCAGAGCTTCGGTGGGTTTTGCAGTATTACCTACCTCTCCTTCTTCCCGGAAGGTCTCAAAGAAGCGTTCCTGTGCGGTGGTCTTCAGCCGCTCGTCAAGGGGCCCGATGAGGTGTACCGAAGACTGTACAAGAAAGTGATCCAGCGCAATGAGTCCTACTACCGGAAGTACCCTGAGGACGTTGAGCGCGTGAGGAGCATCGTGAAGCTGCTACAGAGGTTTGGGTATCGCACGGTCAGGTTACCTTCGGAAGGCTCTTTGTCTGCGCGGCGCTTCCAGCAGCTGGGTCTGATGTTTGGCGCTCACGGTCAGTATAGTTCATGAGCATTCCGATGCATCTCTGCTCACAATGGAATAGGTGGAATTGATAGTTTGCACGGTAAGTGTCTGTTATCGCCGCAGTTGCACATTTGGATGTTGTACTGATCCTTTCAGAGATCGTGCTACGTGCCTCGACCGATCTTGAGCTGTTCGGCCACATCACCCGCCAGACTTTAGCAAGCATAGATGGCGCAATCGATTTTGACAGCAACATTCTATACTCTATACTGCATGAGCCAATTTACTGCCAAGGGTAGGCGAGACACTCATATTCTGTGACTACTGCACAAGCATTGACTTCCGTGATAGTACCGCTCCGAACTGGTCCGCACATCGGATCCGAAAAGAGTTTCCGCAGTTTGATCTAGACACTGACGGTCCAGTCTTCTTCACTGGCGAGATGGTAGCTGGCATTCTGCTTTCCCTCTCTTCACCTCACTGATTGGTTTAGATCTACCCCTGGATGTTTGACGATTACTCAGAGCTGCGAAAATTGAAAGACCAAGCCGAGTTGGTTGCTCGGACCTCTGATTGGCCTGCTCTCTTCGACGAAGAGCAGCTGGCAAAGAATGAAGTACCGGTGTACGCCGCGACGTATATGGAGGATATGTACGTTGATTTTAATTTTGCGCAAGAAACGGCGGCGAACATTAAGGGGTGCAAGACATTTGTCACCAATGCTCTGTATCATGATGCAGTGAGAAGTAAGGTGGATGAAGTGATGAAGCAGCTCTTTGCTCTCAGGGACGATACCATAGATTAGGCTTAAGTTTGCTTCTGGTGTAACCCGATGAGTCCCCCTATATCTCATCAGACGCTCAATAGTACTGGCCTGTCACTCCTCGACGTTTGATCATCAGGGGATGCGTGGCGACCACTATCAGAGTTTTTGAACTGCTTCTTGAACAGGCTTGACACACATCCGGCTCCCGGCTTGAAACCTTAGGCCGAAACTTCCACTCCTGCAAGCCCGTCTCCAACAAAGAGTAAAGAACTGAGTGAGTGGGAGAGATGAACAGAGAGGGCAAGACAAAGACGCTAGAACGTCTCACGCTTGTTCAAGTTGCTGATTGAAAGATGTAGATTTGCTCTATCAATCGCCGACTCGTGAAAACACAGGAGTTGGAAAGGCATAGAACCTGAGGCCTGGTAGGAATAGGAAGAACGGAGGTTGACGTTGCGCGGAATCTTTCCGTCTCACAAGTCGTCTCAGAAGAATTTGGACGCGACGTAGCTTAACGAATATCTAGATACGCACGTTTCTTTACAGTTCAGCCAGACATGCTCCCTACACCATCGACATCTCATGTGTCGTTTGACAACGTGTACGAGCCAGCGGAAGATTCATATCTGCTCTTAGACAGCCTCTCTTCAAAAAAGGAAACCGCCTTCTTGCATCAGAGATTCGCTCAGAATACCTCTCCAGGACGTCAGACAAGACCACCTCTATTAACCGAGATTGGCACTGGTTCTGGCGTCGTTTTGGCCTTTGTCACCGCTCACGCTGAATACATCTTTGGTCGATCCGATCTACTAACTCTCGGTACTGACATCAACAGCTTCGCCTGTCAAGCTACAGCAGGGACTGTTAACACTGCTTGCAAGGAAGCGCATAAAAAATATGAAGAGTTCAGACACACTGGCGTCTTCCTTGATCCGATTGTCGCAGACCTCGCATCCACAATTCGACCTAACACCGTCGATGTGCTCATCTTCAACCCCCCATACGTGCCAACACCAGGATTGCCAGATCTTTCGAAGCACGATGTTTATAACCGTACAACTTCAGAGACGGCTTCCGCCTTCGACCGCGACTCGCACCTCCTCTCTCTTTCCTACGCCGGTGGTCTCGACGGTATGGAAACCACGGACCGTCTGCTAGAGCAACTGCCTACCATTCTAAGTCGGGACCTAGGCGTCGCATACATTCTGTTATGCGCGCAGAATAAGCCGAGCGAGGTGATCGAACGAGTACGCCAGTGGGAAGGCGGTTGGATGGCTGAGAGCGTCGCGCATAGCGGGAGGCAGGGTGGTTGGGAGAAACTACAGATTCTCAGGATTTGGAGGACGAGCGCCATTTGAGAGCCATCACAACGGTACTCGGCTTCATGGCTCGTTCCAAGGCTCGTTCGGCATCGGAACCCCATATGAGGAGGACGTTGCCCGAGGATCACTATCTGGCACGAGGCTAGTCGGACAAAACGAATCTCTCCGACTGATGTCGCCATCCTTCAGTGGTTCGAGGTTGATATCGAACTCCTCCTCGTCACTTGCAATCCGCCCGGTGATGCATTTCATGTTGTATAGGACAACTTTATCCAAGTCCTCTCCACGATGTCCGGAGATGTGCTCGAGCAAAGTGTCGGTACCGGCAAGGTTGGGAGAGCGCCGGCCTTGAAAAGCGCATATCATACATTGATATACGTATTGCTCCTTCTGTACCTTCTGTTGCGGTACATGCGACTTCGCTAGGAATATCCGTCGAAATCTGATTCCCTTCGACGATGAAATCCACACCTTGTTCGCCTTTTCCGGAGGTAACCGGCCTGCAAAGGCACATTTCGAGCTCGAGCAAGCGAGGTAATAGACCTTGCTCTGCGACCACCCGTCGTTGAACTCAGTCAGCCGTTTCATCGCATGCTTGTCGCCATTCTGCATCTTCCAAGCACCTTTGCAAAAACCAAGATAATTGTTGTCCGCTGTCGGTGCAGGTAGAGACTGCGGAGATGACTGGAGGAAAAGACCACTGTTTGGTGGAGTGGACACCGAGGGCTTCCGCTGCATGCCAGCGTAAGACCCCGTACTCTGGGTCTCCTGGGTCTCCTGAGTCTCTGTGCGCCATACCTGGGATAGGTCTTCTTCGTCTGGTGCTTGCCAGTCGAGGGATGCCTGTGGACTGTGCTGCACAGGACTTTGAACCTGATAGGCAGAAGGACCAGGTATCTCAAGAGGAGGTTGTAACCGGGGAGACGCATCAGGAACTGTCGTGATCGGCGTTGGCGTTGGCAGGTATGGCGATTGTTCGCTAGACTGAGACCGTTCACCATTTCTTTTGCTTCTCCCGAAACCACCGAAGATCGACATCGAGCTTGTTCGTTTCTTGTCCAGCTTTGGGCTTGCCACAGATTCGTTTTCTGGAAGCTCCTCTATCCTCCCCATAGAGGACGCGGCAGGTACAGGACGTTCTGAGCCTGGCCACTGCTGCCGAGGCACAACTACTATAGGTGCCGATTGCGCCATTCGCATATACAAATCCAATAGTGTCCTCACTGTTTGTACTCTCCCCATGTCACTCGCATCTACGACCATAGTGAAGTCTGTCAACTGGTCGTTCTCATGCGCTTCGTGGAGTCGGCGGAGAAGGGTTGCTTGCAGATCGATCGTCACCTGTTGGAGTTGAATAACCGCAATATCTAAATGGGCCCACGCCATCAGCTACGTACACGTGACAGAGGACGTGCAAGGTCTCTGGATACTGCACTTACTATCCCCGATCATGAAGGCTTGACCGAACCGCTCCACGCCATGCTCTTTCTCTGCTTCGATGTCTTTCGGGGCGCGATCCAGACTCTGTTCAAGGAACTTCGTAGGAGGCGGCGCCTTTCTTGCAGCGCGTTTGTCTTTAATCTGCCGAACAATTCTTGAGCCGTCGTTGAAGGCTGATACAACGCCCGCGACGCAGGCTACGACCGCCAACACTTCGAGGCCGGACATGGTTGAGACGGCTCGTAATGGAGCACGTGGTAAGGCTCGCTGGAAGCGACGTCAGGCGTCAATGCGTATAGCTGGCATGATGGGGTCCAGATGGGTTACCTGGAACCGATACCAACCTCTCTCTTCGTATATTGAGATCTGGGGTAGAGGTCACAGATGAGTGTTCGGGAGCGCGCAACGCACATAACACATTGAAGCTGGTGGGCGCAGCAGGGTTGGTCAGTGCTATCGAGCTCATGCACGACACTGCGGGACGACATGGGCTGAGCCTCATACACATCGACTCCTTGGAACGGACGAGACGCCTCCTATAGCACTTCGCCATGGGACCAGAAACCGGTTGTCTACATGCTCGAGACTTTGCAGCGTGTTTAAGCTTGATGTAACCCTGGATTTGGCGCATGCTTGGCTCCCGCGTCGAACCCAAGCGGAAGCTTGTCCCAACCTCAAAGGCGGAACGTCCCCGCAGAGGATGTTGATCTTTCACAACAGCTCCGTGTCAGCACGCCATTCTTCCCCTCATACCAAGATGCTACTCAATTGGCTGAACGAGGGCTGTTGGCATTGCAACCATGATATCTGCGTGTCAACTGGCTCTTTCGAGAAGGTGGTTCCATCGATTATGGCTGATGCGTATTCAATGTACGATCCCATATTCCTCCAGTTCTCCTGTTTTGTAGACAGCGCACGTAAGAGCCGAAGGACTTCGCGCTCTGTGACAATCAAATCTCAACAGTAACCTTGACACTCGTATACTGCTCGTAAGCTGTCTGAAACACTGAATACTATGGCGCCCGCACTCACCACATCAACCGCCCACACCATTCAAAATGTCTCTGGAAAGACCTTAACGAACTCTCGTTTCAATAACAACGCACCTCAGCATGTCTTTCCCGACGGTATCAAAACTTCTGGTCAACTCCCGCCGATCTATGACCAGTTGCGACCCTACTCCACATTCCCCAAGGAGATTACGGGCCCTACAGTTTGGAAGAGTGAAGATTACAAGGACAACCCGGAAAGATGGACGCACCCTTTTGAAGATGTGGAAATCGAAGAGCTAGGAGAGGCAGCGGATGCTTTCATAAAGAGTGGAAGAGATTTGACTGGTATCGCAAAGGTAGTTGCAGTCTTAATTTCCGTTTGGCACTACACGTCGTATCCGCTAAGGACTCGGGGCAGCGATGTAGCTAATGCAGGCGGCAGGATGACTTTCCCCTTCCAAAACTTGAGCGATTTCTCACCTCCATGCGCACCGAGCTCCTCAGCGGCAAAGGATTCATTCTCTTCAAGAAGTTTCCTGTTCAACAATGGGGCCTTCACAAATCCGCAGTCGCCTATATGGGCCTTGGCACGTATCTTGGCTATTTCGTCAGTCAGAACGGTAAAGGGCACGTCCTTGGTCATGTCAAAGATCTAGGCGAAGACGCTACAGCTATCGACCGTGTCCGTATCTACCGTACGAATGCGCGGCAGTATTTCCACGCGGACGACAGCGATGTAGTTGGTCTGCTCTGCGTAGCTCGCGCCCTCGAAGGTGGAGAGAGTGACATCGTCTCCTCCCACCATGTGTGGAACGTCCTTCAGCGCGAGCGTCCAGACGTCGCAGAGACACTGACACAACCGATCTGGTACTTCGATCGCAAAGGCGAAACGAGCAAGGGACAAGAAGACTGGATCCGTACGGCCGTCTTTTATTTAGAAACCGGCCCCGACGGCCGTGTCTACTCGAAATGGGATCCCTATTATATCCGCAGCTTGACACGTTTCTCAGACAAGGGACTCATCCCTCCGCTCTCCCCTGCACAGGAAGAGGCCGCCAGTGTACTCGAGGAGACGTGCGCACGATTGAGCTTGCACATGATTCTCGAAGTTGGAGATATACAGTTCCTAAGTAACTGCCATGTGCTTCATGCAAGAACGGCGTACAAGGACTACGCCCCGCCAGCACCCAGGAGGCATCTCATGAGGTTGTGGCTGGCGACGCCAGAGGACGAGGGAGGATGGAGGTTGCCGTTTGAGGATTGCAACGAGAAGAAAAGGGGTGGGATTCAGGTTGACAACAGGGCACCAGTGGCTCTTTTGGACGCAGACTGATTATTGCGTAGTGTGTTTGAGTAGAGGGTATAGCCCGTGTCAAATGAACCAACATGTTTTGCACCCATGCTTTTGTTTCCGTGGTTGTCTGCTGCGATGGAAGAGTGTGGTCTTGCATTGCCGACTTCGGCATTCGCCGCAATGGTTCCGGACGATGACGCCGTCAATTGGTCAATGGAGCCCAAAGTCGACTAAACACTTCAACTCACCAATTGCACTCTCAGCCTCACGTTCCTGTACATATACCCACGATTGACCACGATGAGGGTTTTCTCAAGACTTCTGGCCACCACGCAAACTCCTGCAGGGTCAGCAGCCAGCTTCAAAGCAGCACCAATGGCTCTGCTCCCACCAATCCCGCTATACCGCCGCTTGCTCCGTGCTCACAGGCACAAGTTACCAAAAGACATGCGCTTGCTTGGAGATGAATACGTCAAGAGCGAGTTCAGAGCTCATCGGGATGTGGAGAACCCGGTGCACATTGTGAGGGACTACCTTCTGAACGAGGGAGGAGCACCCATCTGATTGCTGGTTCTTCTAGATTGGCTTCCTCACGGAGTGGCAGATGTACGCACAACAACTGGAGGGTGACTCGTGGCGGGGAGAGCATATGGACCGGAGCAAGATCGATAAGATGAGTGGTTGGTGGCCCCTTCCTTGCCGGACGAGTGGCGGCAGGAGCGTGCTGACTTGCTTGGTAGATCAACAACTCGGACAGATGTACGAACTCATGCAAACTATTCGGAAGCAAGAGCTGGAGGAGAACGACCCAGAGCACCAAGGAAGCCATTGAATTTCTCTTTTGTAAGTAGTGAGGCTTGACACAGATCACATCGTATCCAACAGCTATACCAAATTCCGTGTATCCGCTTCCAGCGATACCGTGCAACACCGATTACTTTGCCTACAATATCCATTCAGAGTCCAGCAGGAATGCTGTCCGCTTTTTGACTTTTCCTTGCATCCATAGCCCTTCGTTTACCTTCCAAAACTGCCTGGGTGTGAAAGAATCCACTAACGGCTGCTCGAACAGTCATCCAAATAACTATTATTCACCTCGCGTTCAATCGTTAGTTCAACTCACTTACATCTTTTGAATCCCACCATGCCTGGTATCTTAAGCGCAGCCACTTCTCCACGTTGTCAGCTCACCTCGGGAACCGATCATCTACCAAGAGCAAACCAGCAAGACCGCAACACACGAGCCTACCTAATGCATACGAAAGGAGCACCAGACACCAGCTACATCCGACCTTTCCAGCCTGTTCACCGGCTGTCTTGCGGTCCTGGTGCATTCGGCGAGTACGTTCTCCAGCATGGACGCCTGCAAGAGCACTTGATACGCCATGGTTTGGTAAATCCAAATAACCTTCTTTGGCTGCAGATCGTCCTCAACCATTCGACACGCGCCTTTCGGAACGGCGTCTTCAACGGGACAGGACTCTCGAGGAAGAACAAAGAGCAGCTGAAGATTGCATTTCAGAACTATACATCGGGCAGTGATCGAGGGCAGATAGATGATCTCTTCTCTAGGTGGATACTCGGGACTCAGCTCACCAACGACGAGACGAAATCACTATCTCAGGCTATCAGGAGTTTAGAGGACGCAAGCAATCGTGCGCAAGAAGCACACTCTGTTCGGGCCTACTATTCCAGTGTACAGGAAGGGACGGGGCTGGATGTTGAGAACAAGCTTGCCATAACCAAAGCTCTGCTCAACTATTGTCCGCCCTGTGACCAAGAGTTTTTGAAAGACTTGACCTACAGATGGATTGACGACTCGGGGCTTTCCAGTCATGAAGCGGCCTCCCTGGCAGACGCTATACACAGCAACATAGTAGGGACGTGGAACTCCGATTCTGAAGCCGACGCAAAAGTACGGGATGACGCGGTCGAAGCAACGACCGGCGTGTTTGACCTGGAGGCAACTACCACCAAAGCTAGGGCGGATGAAAGCAGGGCGACCGGCGTTCCGCGAATAGTGCTGACTGACGCTCATGGGATTGAAGCTGAAGCAAGCGGCGCCCGAACAGCAGCATCGACTGAGACTCGTGAGGCCGAATCTAGAGAAAGCGGTCTCCAGAGAGCAATTGCCAACGAAGCTCCGGGTCACTTCGGTCAGAGTGAATGCGAAAGCAAAAGCGAAAGCAATTTCGAGCCACCTGGAATAGGAAGCTCCTCATCAAACATAACTGTATATGCCAAGGAGGCGAAACTCCTTGCCAAATTATATCGCGACTGCCGAGCAGCTGGGATAGGCTTCAATCGCATAGCGAAAACAAGGCTGTCAGTATTCGCGTGGCGCATAGTGGACAAGAATAGCGTAAAAGGGCGATTGCTGAGCAGCATCATTGGAACGTGGATCAGCAAAGACTCATTCCTCACGAGAAATCAACGAACTATCCTCGAAGACGCGATAGAAGCTTCAGTGGCGGGTGAATTTCCGAAGGACTATGCTGTGGAAACTCATCTATTCAAGCTCACTTCGCAGAACCTGCAGATAAGAATCCGCGGTCGGCTATCATCGGAGGTCGAATACAGAGAAACGGGTCTTCCAGTAGTAGTGGTGGCCGATGCTTACCTAGACGATTTTCGAACAAGAGCAGAACCTACAGCAGGTTACGAAAGCAGCCCACGCGAACTTCCGGGAAGAGCTGCCAACAGTGTCACTGGGGGCTCCGAGAGTGACCATAAGCCGCCTGGTGTGGTGCCAGACATGCTACCCAAGGAGACAATTGGTAACCCCAGAATACACCGTGGATCAGTCCGTCGATTCCGTGTCACTGTGGACGTTCGGGAAGTGAAACGTCTTTCTCGAGCGTACATCACTTGCCGTGGCAGTACGCCGAAAACAGATCTGGTCGGTTTGAGAAGGTCACAACTAGGATTATACCTCCAGCGCAATCCGAACTTACACGACGCCGAAGACGATCAAATGCTGCGTGACATCACCGACTTATGGATGAGCGACGCACATCTCACGCGACCTGAACGCTTTATCCTAGAAACATCAATTTCTTCGTTGTACGATACGGATGTTCAAGATCTAGCGGATGATGAAGCTGTTCAAGCAGTGGTTGTCGTTAGTACGGACGATCCACACCTGCACACCTACGAGCGATGCGATTCTGTAGTTGATAACTCCTCGCCGACGGAACCCCTCCCTGCCTACGACGACATTGACTTCCGATCCGAGAAACAATCGCATGCGCAGAAGCAGAGGAAAAACAAGATGAAGAACGAAGCTCGGAAGAGGAAGCAGAGGAGGGAATGTCAAGAGGAAGTTGAGGAGGAAGTTCAGCAGCCGGCCGAGTTGAAAGGGAAGCAGAAGGTGGAATGTCACGAGGAGGGAGTTCGAAACGAACCTCGACACGCGCCGAAACCCGAGAGTAGGCGCAGGTACCGAGACGAGAGAATGCGACCTCGAAGAGGGCCAAGATCCAAAAAGAAACTGACTTCCTTACGAGACGCTCTCTTTGACAACTGCGATTTGGCACTTCAAGATTACTTGGAGGGCAAACCGTTTCTCACGTGGACCGTCAGTCAGCAGCTCCGGAAGTACCAGTGCGGATACCGATGTAAGCTATATATCCCTCTCTGTGGTCTTGCTCGAACTTTCACTCATTTCCCCATCACAACATCTACTGACGTCCACGACAGCACGATGTGCACCACCGGATACTACAAATGCCGGCAGTGCGCCACAGCTTGGCTCAAGCTCATCGCTCCGTGCGCTCCTGGCCGCAACCTACTCACCTGCCCTCGCTTTGGAAACCTGCCTGAGTCTGGGAATCGCGCTGGAGCCGGACACGGCCAGCCGACTTATGTCACGACCGCGCCACTGGGCGGACGAGGCGGTCTTTTGCCAGCTCGTCGTGGAACCCGTGTCGAGGCCGCCGATTGCATTAGCTGTGGTGCTGGAGGCGCTTACGACAGACGACTCTTCCGCGCTTGCAGAGTAACGAAGGTCGGAGTGAGGGTTGGCTTGGGCCCGACTAGGAAGAACAAGGGTGTGGATGTGCCTTGCGCGTGTGCTCTTATGTAGCACTTGACCTTGAGGTCGTGGAGTGGGCAGCGGTTGGAGAAGGCGAGTGCCGGACCGTTCTTTCGTTCATGGATGAGCTTGTTGCATTGCTATTTCGGACGGGCACGGGACGTGATAGTCGAAGAGCGAAGACACCACGCTCACTCACGCCATCAAGTAGCCGGACACGTTTCATTATCAGCATTACACTTTCATCACTAGCTTTCCTCAACACACGAGACATTTGAAGCTTCCTTGTCTAAGTGACGTCTCTTGGTCCTCGCTACCCTACTGAGAACTCAAGCTCAAGTCCGCGAATACTGAGACAGCAACCTCCTCCTTCAGAGCCGAGGATCTACGTTTCTTGCTCGGGGACTCAGCGGCGGCTTTCTTGGCGGGAGATGTGGGGACCGCTGCGGCGAGTGAGGGAGCGGTGGTGGCAGTGGAGGGCTCTGCGTTTCTGATATCCTTCTTCGGATTGTATCAGAGCTCCCCGCAGTGGTCTCGTAGGGATTTCCGGCGACAGCCTCCGTGGTGGTCGTCACAACCTCTCCGGCAGCTCGTGAGTCCACAGCGGCAAAAGCCTGCAGTGCGTTTTGTGGAGTTCTTCCGGAATCTCCACGGTCACAGGAGGAGGTTGTCCAGTGGCTCCCGGATCTTCGGGACCGACCTCTGTCGAGTCATCACCCAGGTCCCCAGTCGAGTCATCACCCAGGTCCCCAGTCGGAGGAACCTCTGCATGAACATTGTGTCTGGGACGGTGTTGGCGGAGTTCCTGTGGGCGAAGCCGCCAATGGTCGCCAGCTTCTCCGCGTTGATCTGTCGCGAATTTCGTCGGCTCTCTCATAGCGCAACGGAGCGCTGTGGCTCGGGCTATGGCGGCAATATAATGTGACATTGACAAGGCCAAAACGACAGCAGGAAAGAACGGCCAGAGTGATGTGCAGATACAGCACCGAAGTACCGGCCAGAAGCTCCTTCGGCACGCCCGGTGGGTTCGGCTATGCGCTGAGGCACGGTCGCAGCTTCGGAAGGGACATGCGTCGCTACGACGACCGAGCACGTTAGAGCCATAAGGGTCAAGCCGTAGTACTTCAGGACGGCCGAGAGTTGTTCAAGGTCAAGCCCAAAGACGTCAGCCTGTTTGACCACATCGTCTGGTGCGTGGACTCACATCACTTGAGTACTAATGGCTCGACCGAGCACAGCTCGTTGGGTCTTGTCTCCAGGAGTAGAAGCGTAGCGTTAGAGAAGAGACTTTGCCGTGAGCGAATGGTCGTCAATAAAAAGGGAGCAATGACTGGCGTTGCGACGGTAGTTTGCAGTGGTCGGACGAGCGAGGCGGTAGTGCTTGATTTGCCTTAGGAGGACCCCCGAAGCACTGGAAGATCCGTGACATGAGGCGCAAACCCCGCTCGATTTGGTGAACCACGGCACAGAGACTGTCGACATGGGCCACTGAACGGTAGTGTAGAAGCTGTGGATGAGCAGATCTTGAATCTGCTATGCGAGTGTGAAACAGTGTTTCTGTAGAGAGCCATGGTGGCGCACGAGCAGATCTTGATTGTGCAAGGAGAATTGTCATGGAGAGAAAGAGACTGCGATGGAAACTGAGAGAGAAGAGGGTGCCAAGTAGGAGTCGTCGACGACTAGGTACCCGATGGGGAAACAAGGGGGTTGTGGTACGTCGTTTGAAGTTTGGAGTTGCTCATATTGTGAGCTCGAGATGTGTATATACCAGAAGCTAATGCAGCGCTACTCAACGAGACACATTTGATATTGACATGCGAATCGTAGGAAATGATGTGATTGCTCAATCATCTCAGCGATGCTTGTTAGAGCTATTCTGACTATCTGTGTGTCCGTCCCGAAACACCGAGATCTTCCGCATATCTGACGAAGGGGACGCAAGCTTCCAGATGCCAAAACAGAACCATGGGAGCGAAATAGAACGCTTTTCGGAACAGAAACTCGCAGTCGAGAGGCCCGTGTCATTCTTGCCTGTCAATCCTTGACTATCGTGGAAGCCAGACGCACTGAGTGCTCTGCCCTGCTCTTATTGACCCTGCCCTCTTCGTCCCTCTCCGTAACCGATCCATCAGTCATTGTAGCTCTCCATTGACATGTTCCCTCTAGAACCCTCTTCCACCCCTTCCGCGCCCTCCTCTCATGCCACCACCACCTCTGCCCCTGCCACCTCCTCTCGGTCCACCTCTCATGCCACCACGACTTCCACCCCTATCCGCCTGCTCCTTCCGCGCCTTGTTCTTCGGCTTGGGCGTGTCGTCGATGAGGAGTGTGTCGAGCGGTAAGCTGTCCGGCAGAATGAAGTAGCGAATGGTCGAGCCACGGATGTTCATCGAGTCGCATGCGGTGGTTTCGCGGCCTTTGACCGTCACTTTGCAGGCGCGGAGCGCGGTATTCATTTGTGGGGAGACGGAGGCTGTGGTGCCGTGCACGATAGTGCCTAGGAAGACAGAGTTAGTCCCCTTCGGTTCTCTGTGTTGCGCGGTGAGTGCCAGCGGTGGAAGCAAGCATGTGTGGGGTGGACGCGCAACGCGCACATCTCTTGGCGGTCGTTCTGCGCACCGAGACACAGCGTCACCTACCGTTCTTCATTTCAATCGTGGCCGTCTCATTCTGGCATTTCATCAAGAACCTACGCGCTCCATCGGTCAGCCAGGTTCCCGCTCGGAGGGCCTTTTGAAGAAAAGCTCAGCTTTTGCTACGGGCGCGATGGAGCATTGACGGGCTTACCTGACGAGCTTCATCCTGACGGTATCCTTTCCCCAAACGCGGTTGGCCCTGTGGGTGTGATATTTGGTGCGGTTGTCTTTCGTGAATGGTGGGTTCGTGTTGTTGTAGTTCATTATGGTAGTCTAGTGAAGTAGCTTGAGCCGCAAATATTCCTTGTCACGTGATGAACGACCGAAAGCGGATGCCACCAGCTTTCACGTGCCTGTAGGGCTCACTCGATGAATTACAGGGGGCATAGGCAAACATATGTAAGGTAGATAGATCTCGCTCGACTCCAAGGATTTCTATATCAGGGGTCGCAGCAGAAGGTCCAGCAAGACTTGCTGTCTCAAAGAGATCCAGCCCTATATTCATCCAGGTTCGCCTCGAGCTCAGCAGTACCATCAGCAACCACGAATGTGTTTCCTGAGGGTCAGAGCCTTCATCTTTCCTCACCGATCTTCTCCCATTCACTGTCTGTGCTGACCTGGCTATCCGCCAAACTCCTCCGCTGAGTCGCCCTCTCATCTCCCTGACCACCCACTCCCAGAGTACTCCCACTCGTCATCGTCGCTCGTGCACTCTCTCTCAAAGTCTCCATTGCGTCCTCCCGCACCTTCGGTTCCATCGGCGACTCCTCATAAGCTACTCCCTTTTCCTTGCGCTCCTCGACCTCTGTCTCCGTGCCCTCATCATCCGCGCCACTGTCTCCCTCTCCTAGCCCTATTGTGTCCCTACCACTCTTTCCCTTCCTCCTCGCCTGTCTCAACCGCTCTGCCTCCTCCTCTTTCTGTTGCGCAGCTGCCAACTCAACGCGAACCAGTTGATCGCCCACCACAAGCCTCCGCACAAGAACGATAAGACGACAAAATGAATGCTATAGGTTGCGATGAGGAGGCTGAAGAGCACAAGTTGCAGTGCTGCGAAGGTGGCGTTTGTAGCGATGAGCAGGGTGGGAGTTGCGCCGGGTGTGAAGATGGAGTTCCAGAGGGTTTCGAGGAAGGCGGACATGGCGCAGGAGATGACGTGGTTGTGAGAAGTCTCTGGCTTTGTTTTTGGAAGGTATGGAATAGATCAGACTTGTGTCTTGCGCTTTATCGTGGATTTGAGGGTTGGAAAGCGGTGAACGGGCTATGGTGGAAGCGCTCGTGGTGATAGGTGCGTGCTCGTATCGACACGCCGGCTTCTGCCTGGAGATGGTCGGTCGCAACACGTATGCCACAGACGGTAGGAAGGCTACAGTGATATATAGAGGCTCTCGGTCTTCAATAGCGACTACATATGACCACGCGCAATAACGTGCATGCGACAGCGCATGATAAGAGGAGCAGCGCGAGGTCATCTGGAGCGGTGTCGGCCGTCGGCTGCCGAGGAGGATTGGCCCGATGTCACGTCTACACCGGCTCGAGGTCCCAACTGACCGATTCAAAGCGCTGGTGGGAGGCTCACGTTAATCCATGCACGCTATTGTTATAGTCGTTATACACGACATAAGCCTTGAGCAAGGTGGATTCGATAAGCTAATTCAGGTCCCGTAGCAGTACTCAACGAGATACACTCTGTGTAAGCAAACTGTGCTGGTGCTTACTCTAATCTATATATTGCATGTATAGGTTAGCAGTGCCATTCTACCTGCTGGCTGTCGCTCCGAACATCTCATTCCCTCTCGTACCATCAACTGCTTGTTTCGTGGGGTTTGTCTTCGTAGACCGAGGTTCTTCCTAAATCGAGAGCAGACATCTGTCGTTGTTACTACTAGACAATTCCTTAGCTTAAACAAATAAATCTATGAAGCTAATGTCCACTCACGCACTACAAATCTTTCTTCCAGAGTAAGTTTACCAGTTACCCTTGTGGTTTTATAGCCGTTATGGTTTTCGGGATCTTTGGGATACACATTGTTTTGGCGACGGCCACTATAAATGGCTAGCGGTACGGAGAATAGTTGCGCACCACGTCATACCTCGTGGGGTTTAGGTGCCGCGCCGTTGCCGTCGAGCATCACATCGAAGTTCTCGATGTAAAGACTCACACATGGCACGCAACACATTCCGACGGAGTGGTCCTGGCGCTTGCCATTCCTCCTGCAAATCGTTCCAGGCCTGATTCTCGGCACAGAGATCTCCTTCCTCCCTTATTCACCACGTTGGTTGGCTTCGAAAGGACGAGAGCAGGAAGCTCTGGGCGCTCTTGGCAGACCGAGGCAGCTGCCGGTCACGGACCAGCGAGTTGTGCAGGAGTGGTACGATGTCAGCGTTGAGATCACCTTCCAGCAAGAGACCGGTCGCGAACGACATCCGCAGCTCTACCAGGACCGCAGTAAGATTGCCCGTGCGAAGTTGGAGGTCGTGTCGTAGACAGACTGCTTCAAGCGTGGCTGCTGGCGACGAACCCATGTCGGCATGGGTCTGATGGTTTTCCAACAGTTCGTCGGCATCAATGCTCTGATACATTCAGCCCGACGCTGTTTCAGACAATGGGGCTGGATCACAGCATGTAGCTCATCGTGTCGGGCGTGCTGAACATCACCCAGCTAGTAGGCGTGTCGAGCAGTGTCTGGAGTATGGACCGGTTCGGGAGAAGACCACTGTTACTGTGGGGAAGTGCGCTTATGTTCGTCTCGCACTTTGTTATGGCTATATTGGTCGGTAAGTTCTCAGACGACTGGCCGAGTCACAGGTCGGAAGGATGGACCAGCGTGGCATTCCTGCTGTTCTACATGCTCTGTGAGTTGCTTCCCCTCAGCCTACCTCTGGTGCCACTGATTGGCTGCGTTCCCAGCTTTTGGTGCATCCTGGGGACCTGTGCCTTGGGCCATGCCCGCAGAGATATTTCCGTCCTCTCTCCGTGCAAAGGGTGTCGCTTTAAGCACGTGCTCCAACTGGCTCAACAACTTCATCATTGGACTTATTACGCCTCCGCTCGTAGAGAACACAGGTTTCGACGCTTGTGTTTTCTTCGCCGTCTTCTGCCTGCTCAGTGGGGTCTGGACGTTCTTTTTCGTGCCGGAGACTATGGCAAGGACCCTCGAGCCGATGGAAGACGTGTTCAAGGATGTCAGAGGTGAGGAAGAATTTGCTAAGAGGAAGAGGCTTGAGAAGGCGATCGTTGCCAAAGGGGATGCTCCCGCTCCCGCTTGAGCGGTAATGTGTCGGGCTTTGTGTTAGACTGGTCGTTTGGCCGTGAAGACATACTCTGTCATAGTCGGCTAACGCAAGCCATGAATCAGAGACAGTACAGCATGGTCATGGTAGGTTGCGGAAGTTTCGTGTTCCATCACAGTCACTCCTTTGGGAGCGGTAGCCCGTTGTAGAAGCAGCTTAACTTGTTAGTAGTAACAGAGAGTATCGGTGTAAGGGTGCAGCAGTTGGTGGAGAGTATCGAACACATCATTGCGCGAAGGCTTTCGTCATAGCCGCCGCTATCTGCAAGTCGCCGAATGAGCACTTCTTTCTCACTGATGACCGACATCACCCACCCGGAAGTCGGGGAGGTTGGAGCACGCAAGATGGTGGCCAGAGCGTCAACGTGCGATGGGTCGTGGAGACGCGTTGCGGTGCTTCCCATGCTTCGCTGAGACACGCGGTCAATCGTGCGATGCGAGGGCAGCTGGGTCCACCGATCTCTCCGATCCCAGTACGGTCGTAGCTGGTGAGACAAAGGCTGATGTCAGCCCGTGTGCAACGTGTAGCTATATCGCACTCACGCTAGATAGCAAGAGGTAGTCTCTTGCATAGACACACAAGGGTAGGCGTTAGTGTTGCCGTGCCCGTACGAGGTTGGACCAGAGGATTCTGCGTGCAGGTCTCCCTGCGGTTTCTTGCTACGCCTGCGCGCAGGCCTCAGTTGCTCGCACTCGTTCACAGCCCACGAAATCTTTCTTGCATGATTGAGGAGTTTCAGAAATCGCCGGCTGCTCAGGAGCGCGGAGCAGAAGCACTGCCCAAGCCATGCGTGTCGGCGATTCTCTTCTCGAAGCGCTGCTGTCTTGGCCAAGACGTCCGAGCGATCGCGAGTCCCGTTGCTCCGAGACAGCAGGAGGCTGGTCGAGACAGCTCCCGTCGTGCAGGTCGTTGCAAACGGCAGATGGTGTCGACAGCGAGCCGGCCGGCGACCCGAGCCGACTAGCGCTGCATCGAATGCAGAGCTTGGGGACTCGCATCCGATTCCAGATACCAGAGCAGCGGGATTCCTACATCATCCTCACCCGCTCCCCGACTGCTGGGCCCCGAGGTTCCAATCCCACGCACCCTCGAGCTGCACAACCCGCGTTGAAAGCCCGTCCTGACCACAGTGTTGGGTCCTGTCCTCCATGTCCAGTTCCGTCCCAGCAGCTGTCGAGGCCGTGACGTCGAAACCGTCGTTGGTGAAAGCCGAGGACATCATCGAAGCAGATGTGAGTGTTTGGTATTGTGATGGAAACTCGGCCTCTGTTTCGCCTGCTGCTTCGCCTCTAGCTTGACCCTTATCGACAGTGTTGGTTGACTTCTTTTGGCGACACAGTCCGAGCCGTCAGAAGACAACGACGCAGGTAGCCTTCGCACGTGAGTAGCGAACCCCGTCCCCTCGGAAACCGACAGCAGGGACCAAAGGAGTGGTTCAACGGTCGGAACAGCGCTCTGATGATAGTTTAGTAGCACGAAGTCCGTTAGCCAGAGCATTTTCGACTACGTCAAGGAAAATGGCAGGAGTTACCACCGCTACAGGGATGGCTGTATGTATACATGCGTTTTGTCTAGAT
>NAJN01000711.1:0-18345 GCA_005059845.1 Cryomyces minteri | reverse complement strand
ACGGCTTTGCAAAATTAGGAAGCTTACAAGTAGGAGCTAAATAAATGCTAGCTTTAACGGCCTCCTATGCTTGTTTTGCCTATTGTTCTATAGGAGCGTTATTTGGAGTATAGGCTATTATCTACGGGTATTAAATAAGATATAAGACCTTTGTTTGTGCGGTATAGGCTTGCCTTCCTTAGCCTAATATAGGGGCGTTCTTAAGGCTAATAGTCTTAAGCATTTAGAGCGGTAATACAATGTTTAAGTATCTTTAAACAAATTTGCGGTAGTATCCAAAAAACCCTAAACCTTGTTCTAGCTGTTTAAGCGTAGTAGGGAAGGCTATTTATTATATAGCCGCAACTTTGTCTTCTATTGTTTCTAGCCTAAGGCATAACACTTAATAACCTAGAGCTTATAGGCTAGGATAAGCAAAGTAGTATTTAGATAGGGAAAGCGTAACTCTAGATTGTAATAGTAGGAATAGAACCTGTTTTAGATGCCGTAGGTAATCTAGGAGCGTTTAGAAATAAATCAAAATGTTGTTAACGTATACAATAACAAATTTCCATAATAGGTCTTTGAATAATTGTTCTATGTAATGCTAAAAGAATCCTAGGCTACTTATAAGACCTATAGTAGAAACGGTAAGCTGTTTGTAACCTTAGTAAGGTATAATAAAGGCCATTTTCTATCTATTACATTTGCAAATGCGTTATTAGAAAAAACCCTTAGTAACGTCTAAAGACAAAAAAACCGTAGCGCCCCCTAGAGCGTTAAATACTACGTCCTATTTAGGAAGCGGGTAGGCGTTATTGTGGGGTAAACGGCTAGATCAGTGAAATAGAGGCTTAGCGCGGAAGTACATAGAACCGTCCTACTAACTTAGCATTTGCTAACTGTTCTAGCTTTTAGGTATCTCTACTACGCGTAGGCCTAGATAAAAGGGGCATGGAATAACTACTTATAGAACCACGCATGAAAATGATTATAGATTAAGCATAGAATTAAGCATAAAACAACTCATATAATTAACTTATAGGACACGGCATTAAGGAATAGGCACAACTACTATAAGATTAGCAAGTAGATAGGATGCTTAAATAGCTAGCGATAATATTAATCATTCTGTCTAACTAGTATTAAGTAGTAGCTAATAGAAGACAAAGTAGCAAGCATACAAATGAACGCTAGCTAGGTCTAAACGGCTAAAGTACACAGGACGGTCCTAGCTAAAGTACACGGGACGGCCCTAACTGCATTTGTAGGCTATAATAGGAGACTCCTAGGTAGTAGTAGCCTTTAACTACCTATTAACCTCATTCCTTTAACTCTAGCCTTACTACGCTTATAGAGCACAACTTAATACCCCCTAATAATAGTAACCTTACTAGTACTAAACGTAGTACACTAGAAAAAGTTACAATAGGATGAGGAATAGGCATAGATGAAGATTACTAGCTACTAGACACTATAACAACTAGACTAGTGATTAACTAAGTGCTACACTTAGTTATAGCAATTCTAGTAATTAGCTAAGTGCTACACTTAGTCATAGCAACTCTAGTAATTAGCTAAGTTGTTACAGCACGCCTGTGTGCGACTTGCCTTACCGAGGCTTCTCCTACCGTTCACGTGATCTGTTCCGCCGAATCCCTTTTCTACGTTCTGTTTCTTGAACTGTTTGTAGCTCTTCGAGCTACGTCCTGTCTTTAGAGCCTAACCTGTTAGTCTGAGATAGTATCCATCTGTAGCAATTCATACTACCTGCTTAGTACCTACCTATCCGCCCGCCTGCCGTGACATAAGTGCTACACTTAGTTATAGCAACTCTAGTAATTAACTAAGTACTACACTTAGTTATAGCAAAATCTGGATAAAGACCTTAGTTGCTATAACCTCTATTACAAGCGGCTACCGCTACAAACTAGTGATTAACTAAGCGCTACGTTTAGTTATAGCGATTCTAGTGATTAGCTAAGTGCTACACTTAGTCATAGCAACTCTAGTAATTAGCTAAGTGCTACACTTAGTCATAGCAACTCTAGTGATTAACTAAGTACTACACTTAGTTATAGCAAAATCTGGATAAAAACCTTAGTTACTATAACCTCTATTACGAGCAACTACTACTATAAAAGTTAGGAACTACTAGGGATTAAAAACACCCTAAAAACCGCTAAGGGAAAGATAAGGTAATTAGGAGTACGATAAGGGAGTTAAAAGGCCTGTCCCGCGAGTAGAAGCTACCTCTAATTTATCGGCTAGTTAGAACGCTAGGGTTAGGAATAACCGGGATAGTAGATGCGGGGAAGCATTAATAAAACAATACTACGGAGGGATCTCTAAATGAGTAATAACTGCTAAGGATCTGTTTTTAGAACAGTTAGCCCTAAAATACTAAGAGAACCCTATAGGATTATAAGGAGTAGGAGGAGTAAGCAGATACATAAGTAAAGAGAGTTTAACTAAAAAAACAGGTTAAAAAGAAGAAAAGAACAGTAGCTTTCCACCTTACAAAGCCTAAAAAGAACAATAAGAGAGAGATGTCTTCTAAACTATTTAGAACCACCTTTAGTAGCCCGTAAAAGAGAACCTAGAGCAGTAGTACGGCTTTAGTAGGCTATAATAAAGCGGTAGAAGTTACTCCTAACATAGCTAACTCCGTAGGAGCTATTTCTAAGGCAAGCCTAACTAGAGCAAATGATCCTTTAGTCCTAGTTAAGGTAGGCGGGACTGTCCTACCTACTTTAGTAGCCCTAACTATAGTAATGTTAAGTAGACCTATTTGTAGCATATCTACTTTACTAAGCCCTAGATAGGAAGGCGCCCCGCTATTTACTAGCTCGAACGTAACTTAATTCATTAAGTTATAGGAAGAACTTTGCATAGACTATGCGATTGTAGACCTAGACCGTGTTTGTAAGGTAGCGGTATACTGTTTAACAAACCTTAGCGGATATGTAAAGACTTTAACAGCGTATATTACTCGTGACTAGGAAGGCCTTAAGAAGAAGCTCCTTAAAGAGTACAAGGATGCTAATTCTAATCGTATTCTAAACTCTCGCGGGTTCCTATAGGCCTTAAAATCGGTTAAGAGAACTACAAAGGACAATCTACATAGCTATTGTTAACAATATAAGACAATTGCGGCGCGCCTTTTAGGAAGGTAGTTTAACAATATAACTTGTAGGCTTTAGTTCCTCTACAAATTACTAGATATTATAAGCACCTAGGTCATTAACAAGATAAAGCTGCAAATTAATAATCCTAAAAGCTTTTAAGACTTTAAAGGGATTTATAAACAAGCGATTTTTTACCTGGATTTGTAGGTAGCCGTACAGGATTGTCTGTAGCCGGACAATACGATTTCAAGGTACAAACCTCTAGTAAAGCTTAGCATAGAACCTAGTCTAAAGGAGCTATACCCGGCCCTTTAAAGCACTTTTTTAACCACAAATCTAGACCCTAGTCTGCTGAAAATGCAAGAGCTAAGCACGAAGGCTATAGAGGAATTAACGAAGATGTTTAGTAGCCTATCTGTTAACGTGTTAAAGCTTATGTAGTAGGGAGGAAATCTAGGTTATATCTAGGGAATAGCCCCTAGCTAGAGACCGCTAATAGCTCTAGGATAGGCGGTTCCGTAAGGAGCTTATTAAAACCAAAGTAGCTAGGCGGCAAATGCTAGCGGAAGTGATCTAGTAACTTAGTATGTTAGGGTAGCGTACGCTACCGCAACCGGTACGTCTTCTACCCTCTATAACTTCTGCAAAAAAGATAGACATTAGATGCGGGAATGTCTAAGGGTAGATTAACTCTACTAGGTAGGACAAATGCATTTTACCTTGCTAGGACGTAAAGCTATAGGCCTAAACGATTTCTAAGGGGATGAATTTTAACTCTTAAACGTAAGCAAATTGTCTTATTACTAACAGGTTTGTTAGTAACTTAACCGCTACTACGAAAAGAAACAGGCAACTATCTAGAATTAGGGAAACTCTATAGCTAAGGGTGTAGCCTTATAGACTGTAATAGCTAACTTTGTTTGGATAGAGGAAGACACTAATAAGGAAGAGGATATCTAGGCTAATAAACCGGAGTTCTTTGTAGAAGTCCGCGCTACGAGGTCTTCTAAGGCCCTAACCAAGGTAGGATAGATGCTAGCCCTAAGTTAGAAGGATTTCCGTGTGATAAAACCTAGTATGAAGTAGCAAGCTTAGCTAGAAGCTAGTCTGCCTACGGCTAAGAGTGTTAGGAGCGGGCATTATGTGCGGCCTATAGTAGGAGAGGAAGATGAGCTATTAACATAGGGGACGCTACCGGTAGAGCCCTAAATTAGTAGCTTAGTACTATTACCTATAGAGGTTAACACCGACGTAGAAGAAATACAACTAGTAGTCCCGCTAACGTTGTTAAAGGTCTAAAACCGGAGAGGTAAGCTAAGAACTTGTTAGCTAGACAGACAAATTGCTCTAGATGTAAATCTAGAGGAAGTGTTTAAAAACGCGATATTTAACACTAATGTAACGCTACCTCTATCTAACTTTATAGGCGTAGCGCCGGCCGTGTCTAAACTGTTCTATAATCGCATCCTAAATCCGCACTACAAAGCAAAGGACAAGGTAGCCGGAGCAACGGAGGTAATACTAGAGGCCCGGGTGAATAATGCACAGGTGATTAGAATAGTTAAAGAGACCTTAAAGGTTTATTTAAACGGAAAGAACTATAAGCTAGTTTGATGCAGAGCAGTTAAAGCGGGCAAAGATAGTTACAACTCCGAGGATCTAGGAGAGCCGGATAGAGTGAATCGATATAATCTATCTGCTTTACAAGAGAATTTGCTAATAGTAGAGAGCCCTAGAGTGCTAGTAAAGATAGAGTAGAGGAAAAGAGAAGTAGAAGCAATTCTTAACAGTAGAGCGGAGTGCTATTACTGCTAAAGTAGTTAGGCAAATATGCTAGCTAGATTATACTAAAGTTCTCTAGAATTGCGCGAGGATCCCGCCTTAAGCCCGAGCGTGTTATAGCCCTAGCTATAGGAAAGGAACTACTACCTAGGGAGTAAAACCTACTCCTAGAAATCTTGTTTGCGCGAGAAGTAGCGGTTGCCTTTAACTTCACTAAGATTAGATTAGTAAAACCGGAGGTTACCCCTCTATAAGAAATCCGTACAATAGATCATAGCACTTAGTAAGCTCCGAGCTTTCTAGTGCCTAAGTTGTTGTATAAGCAGGTAATTACGATGCTAAAAGAAAGACTAGAAGCAGGTCTACTAGAAAGATGCTATAGCCCGTATTGTAACCCGTAGTTCTTAGTAAAGAAGAAGGACGCTAGAAAATATTGTATAGTACACGTAGCTATGCTTATTAATAAGGCTACCATTTAAGACGTAAATCTCCCTCTAGCTGTAGACAAGTTTTTAGAGACCTTTACATGCATACAGCTTACTTTGTTAGTTAATCTCTTCTCCGGGTACAACTAGATAGGTTTAGCTAAGTAGCACCGTGATTTAACTGGTTTTAATACCCCTATTAGCCTGCTTTAGTATACTTAACTTTCTTAAGGAGCTACTAACTTGGTAGCTTAATTTGTACGTATCATTAATATGGTATTAGAACGGCATATAGGAACCCGCTACTTAACCTTCTTTAACAATGTTAGGATATACGGCCTAAAAACAAGATATAATAAGCAAGAAGTAGCGCCTAGTATCTGGAAATTTGTATTAGAACATCTTTAGAACCTAGACAAGTGTCTTGCTAATCTTAAGCGTGCTAGGTTAACAATTTCTGGTGTAAAATCATAGTTTAGCTAGAGCAGAGTAGAGATTATAGGCTTTGTTTGCGATGCGTAAAGCCGACACCCCGTAATAGCTACTATTATTAAGATTATTAAGTGGCTAGCCTGTATAAGTGCTACTAAGGTGCGGTTGTTTGTAGGTATCTGCACCTACTACTAAATATTCATTGTTAAGTATGCTCTACGCGTAGAACCGCTATATTAACTGCTTAAGAAACGAGAACCATTTGTGTAGGGAGATGATTAGAGCCGTGTAATAGACGATCTAAAGACGGCCCTTACAACCGCACTAGCGCTTTGTTTGGCGGACTATAGACCTAATGCTAGACTCCTAATATTAGGCTCTAATGCTAGTAATAAAGGCTAGGGTAGGCATCTTTCTTAAGAAGATCTAATAAACAAGAAAATCAAGCATCTAATACGGTATAAAAGTAGCCTTTAGAGCAAAAAAGAGCAACTATATAATGCAGAAAAGCTTAAATGCTAAGGACTAATAAAATGCCTAAAGAAATGCTAAAGCTACCTTTATAGAGTGTTTTTTATCATTAAAGTGGATGTAAATACGCTTGTAGCTTAGCTTAACAAAGCGGCATTAGATCTGCCGGGCTTAGTAATAGCTTAATAGGTGGCCTAGATCCACCTATTTACTTTTAAAGTAAGACATATATTAGGGAAGAAGCATATAGTAGCGGACGGTCTGTCTAGGAGACCTAGAATAGCCTTAGATGACATTAACAATAAAAATAAGGTTAATATTAACAACGTAATCAACACTAACTTGTTCTACGTGTTAGCCTACCCGGTAATAGTGCTTAAAAACAAGGAGCCGCTATTGTTACTTGAAGGAAAGTACTTAGAAGAGTCTCTATAGATTGCGAACTACCTACTAACGTTAGCGCGACCGCTAGGGATGAACACTAAGGACTTTTAGAAACTAAAAAAAGTAGCATTAAAGCATCTAGTTAAGGAAGGGCACCTGTTTAGACAGAACTACTAAAATCAGCCTCTTTAGCAAGTTATTAACAACAAAGACCTACGGGCGGTTATTCTCTACAAATTGCATAATAGTTCCGGTTATAGAGGGCGTAAAAGCACGTACTAAAAAGTAGCTAATAGGTACTAGTAGCCGGATGTATTCAAATATGTTGCTACATACGTGTCTTTATGCAAAGACTACTAAAAGAGGATGCCGGCTTAGACAAAAGAAGAACTACACCCTACCTACTAGTTAGTGCTAGGAGAGTAGTAGTCTGTCAACTTAATCTACATGCCTACAACGGCGGGTAAAAACTACCTAGTTATTGCTTAAGAGCATCTGTCCGGCTAGCCTAAGTAGCGAGCAATTACCGCTACTTCTTCTAAGGTAGTAGCGCGGTTCTTGTTTGAAGACGTTATTTGTAGACATAGATGCTTTAGGCGTCTTATTTGTAATAGAGGGCCGGAAAATAAGCTGTTCACGGAAGCAATAATAGCAAAATATTAGGTTAAGATGATAAAGATTTCTACATACTACCTAGAAGCAAACGGTCTAGAAGAAAGGGGACACTAGCCGTTATAGACGCGCTATCTAAACTCATAAAAGGGACGTAGAAAGGATAGCTAGAACACTACCTACAAGTGTTTTAGGCGGATAGGACTACTATGCGGAGATCTACTAGTAAAACTCCTATAGAGTTACTATATAGCGCTAACATAGTGCTCCCTATAGAACTAGAGCATGCTAGCTAGCAAGGCCTAGACTAGTCCGGCATAAGGACTACGGGTTAATTGCTCGCGGTCCGAGCACTATAATTAGCAAAAAAGCAGGATAGCTTAGAAGAAATAGCTCTTTTCCTCTACCGTAGTAGGGAAGGCAATTAGGAGTACTATAATAAATACTACAATGCGGTACAGGAGTAGCTAGTTATAGGGTCTTTAGTCCTTTTGCATGATACTAAACAAGAGAAGTTGTAGACAGACAAGCTAATGTTCCGATAGAAAAGTCTAAAACGGATAGCTTGTTTAGTAGAGACTTTAGGAACGTACTTCTTAGAGGAACTAGACGGTGCCCCTTTGTTAGAAACGTTTACAAGGGACAAACTAAAGGTGTTTAGGCCGAGAGTTACTTCGTAGGTGCTAATAGATAAGGACTTTTTAGGAAATAACAAGGACAACAAAGAAGCACGGGGCAATATCCCTAAGGATAGAGGTAGCAAAGTAATAGAAAAAGACAAGGATAGAGAGCTACTAGACGTAGAAATCCCGCATGCGGATATTAAGAGAGACTAATACAAAGACTACATAGTAGGATACATTTAAGCCTAGGATAGGCTTTAGAAAATAGGGGACGGAATAAATAAGTGCTATAGAGCTCTAATTTTAAAGAGATTAGAACCGTCCTAGCTACTTAAATAGGCTGTAGGAAAGTAGGACCGTCCTACCTACTTAGTCACGTGAACTAGTTAGGGGACAAACCCCTAAACAAACCTTACTAGGGAAAATCTAAGACTACGTTTACTCCACAAAAACTAATAGTAGCTACTACAGAATTAGACTAGCAAATGCGCCTAAGCCTACGTAGGCAATAGAATCAAAAACCTACGCAAAAACTGTAGTAGGCAACTAAGAAGAACTAAAAACAGGGGTATAGAGTGAAATAGCTAGAATGGAACTTTACTGCTAAAACTTACTAAGATCTTTCTTAACACACAAACTCCTCTACTAAACCCTCTAAATTCTCCTAAAAACCCGCGTTTCATTAGATACTAGAAGCTAAGACCATTAGAAGATTAAGGCACTACTATAGTAACACTAGAAACAGAGTTTTGAACTAGAATTAGACCTAAATAGTAATTAAAGCAATAACCACGCGGTACTATTAGAAATCTACGCTTTAATCAATAAAACCCATTAAAACAAGCTACAAACATAGCTCTAAGCAAGAAAAACATTAGGAATGCAGCTTATAGAGCTACAAGAGCAAGCAAGAAGGCCGCTAAGGCGGAATAATAGCTTGTAGAGGAGGAAGAAAAGGTTACCGTGCCTACTACCGCGGAGACAAGTACAGAGGGTGTAGCTAATAACAATAACGCTAGAAAGGAGGCTAAAGGCAATGACGGAGTCTAAACCCCTAGAACAGGCCTAGTTCTATACTAGCTACAAACCTAGACTATATAGGTACTTGTTATCTAGGATTATTCCTTTAACACAATTAAGAAAACCATTACCTAGGTAAAAACACTAGACGTAAAAGAAGGCTAGGAGGCTATAGGAGAGTTAATAGGCGCGTTAGAGACCTATTAGAAAGGTGCTAAGGATGCTATATCTAACCTAGGTTTGTGGATCTTTGTAGAAGCTAGAAAGATTAGAAGAAAGTACAAGAAGGATATAAGGGCAAAGTTCTAGAGCGCTAATTAGACGATTAAGTTCTTAAAGCCTCGTAGAGATAAACAAGTAGAGGTAACCTGTTACCTCCTAGACAAATGGCTAGAAATCAATGAAAGCTACTGGCTGCTAATAAGAGATAATAGAATCCCTCTACAAGCTAATAAACTAGAAGAAATAGTTAGGGTAGCTAAACGCTACTCTATAGAAGAAGCTACTAATGCGATCACTTATGTGGTCCTAAACCACCTAGTAGTAAGGAAAAAGGACAACCGTAAATCTGCTACAATGCATACCGTAATAGCAGACTAGAAGGTCCTAGTAAACATAGACCGTAATAAGGTCTAAACACAGCTATTAATAGTAGAAGGATACAATGTAGTAGCGCTAGAGGTAGGCTAGCACGAGGTTAAGGTTAATGTATAAGGCACTCTAGAAGAGAAATATAACCTACAACTACTAGGATTAGTATATAGCGAGGAGTAAGAGGCTCTAGAATCGAAAGCTTTAGTGCTAGCGCAGTTGGAAAGAGATAGAGCAAATGAGAAACTGTAGTTAGCAAAATCAAAGAAAGGCAAGAAAGGAGAACAAGAAGCTACTACACAAACCTCCTAGACGTAGACGGTAAACAGCACTACTACGGCGTTAAGTGGAGGATAGCCTGCTACAACTGCAAGTAGTAGAACCGGAGTAGTACAGCTAGAAGTACCCGGGACCGTCCCGGTAATAGCGTAAGTGCAGGTAGTAGTAACATAGCTAGAGTTGTAAGCCCCTAAGACTGTCCTAACAACCACGCCGGAGTAGCCTGTAGTAGCATAGTTAGAAGTATCCGGGACTATCCTACTAACTGCGCCGGAGTAGCCTGTAGTAGTACAGTTACAAGTCCCTAAGACTGTCCTACTAACCGCGCCGGAGTAGCCTATAGCGCTATATTTAGAGGTATCCGGGACTGTCCTGCTAATTGCACTGGAACCGTTAACGGTAGTGTAGCCGGAAGTGCACGAGACCGTCCTAATAACTACAGGGCTACCCGTAGGGACGTAGCTAGAAGTATCTGGTATTGTCTTGTTAACCGCTCCGGACCTGTAAGCCTCGGCACCGCTAGGAATATACGGATTAACTCTGCCTTTCGATCTAGGACATCTGCTAGATGCGCCTCCGCCGGGAGTAGTAGCAGGTAATACTACTTAGTTAGAAGTACATAGGACCATCCTGCTAATTAATCCGGAACAACTACCGGACGCACCGGTTGTAGAGTTAGTCTAGGGAGCACATGCGGTAGAGACTTCATCGGCGCTAGAGGTGACCGAGATAGAGATACACGGGACGGTCTTACTAATAGACCTAGATTAGACGCGGAACGCTAACTAGGCTGCCCCGGTTGTTCTAGGAGAGTTAGGATTACTTAAAGGATTGTAGGAAGCTGCCTAACTAGAAGTACACGGGACAGTCCTACCTACTAAGTTGAATGCGAAACAGAAGGTTGTCTAGTTAATAATCTCCAAATTACAACAAAATGCGGCGGAAGCTTAACTTTCTACGGTTGCAAATCAAACTCTTAAAACCATAGGAGCATATGGAGCACCTATAGCCGCAGCGATGCAGACACTAGCAGCGCAGGATGATCAAACTAGCCTAGGATTAATAGGCTTAGGAGAGCTTAGTCTAGATAGCTTACTAGTTAAGGACCTTACGTTGCATAGGACCGTGCCGGCTACTCCTACCCCTTTGCTGGAGTAGAGTACAGACGCATTAGGTGCCTATACCTAGGGTTTCACTCCGGTTAATGTTCAGACTACTCCTTAGGTACAGGCATACCCTCCTCCGGAGAATGCGGTGAAGACCCTAACTAAGCCGTTTTACCTGCAAAAAAGCAGAAAGTCTCTAAGAACACTGCAAAAGCGAGCGGACTAGCTAAAGATAAGGGCAAGGAGACGGACAAGAATCAGACGGGCACTAAACGGAAAAGAGTGAGCAAGCTAAAGAGCATAGGAGGAAGGTATCTCCTTAAAACCGTACGCAATTGCGATTGCACGCCTAGATCCGCTACTATGAAGCAGAAAATACAAGACTGTGCGGATGAGGATGTAGTAGCGCTTAGGGTAATTGTAGAGGTTATTAAGTATTTAAGACAAGACCACAATTAGGAGCCTATTTACCAGCTTCATCTAATAATAATAGCGCATAAGTTTGGCTATAAGGTCTCGCATGTAGGTGGAGAAGAAGTACTCTTACAGCTTAATGCCGTTTATAGCTAGAGATACAATTCTAACAAGCTAAGGTGTAGGGACGCGGCCCTGAAAACCTTCCATTCTAACAGGAGGGCCCTACTCCCGCTAGACCTCCTAAGAATATTGAGATTTGATTAAGACGTGGTATAGGAGTATAAATATTAGCATGATGTAACAGCTATATTGTAGGAAGTGTGCCCTACCCTAGGAGAAACCTGGAAAGAGAAAGGGGTGGTTTAAATGAACGTATTCAACTGGTAGGAAGAACAAGGAGTTGCTAAAGACATGATAGAAGAGTTACAACTCTATACGCACTACCTTAGGGACCTCCTAAATCACGAGACCTATAGGTGGGTACGCAACTACTTTCATAGCCTACTTTAGCAAGCAATTTGGGTAGATCCCCTACTATACATTTTAAACTGCTACCTACGGCTAGATTGTAGCACTATGTTAATCTCCTATCCACGCTATGCAAGAGTTCTTTACGCAAACCGCTAAAGGCATAAGCTTGCTATTAATCTAAACTTGGAAAGGGCCTTTTAGATAGGCTAGGGATGTAATATAGTGAATACACAAGTATTACTAGTCAATAAAGGCAGGAGAAACTGCACGTTCACAATACTAGGAGCGGAGCCTAATCTTAGCCATTAGTAGGCCTAGGCCCGGTTAAGACTTACAGAAAACTCGCTAAATGCCGCTGTTACTCCGTTTAACAACACGGTATTAAGCGACGTGGATCTGAAGAACAATAGGTGGGAGTTTGTTAAGATGCCGTTAAAAAGCAGAGAGGTTCTGTTTCGAAGCGCACACGTACCGTACGGGGAGACGGGCAAAGAAGGAGGTACGAGAGCTATCATCTACCTAGGCTTTGTAAGGGTCCTATCTAATAGGGAAACTCTTAAATTGCCGTAGCTAGGAACAGTGAGCTTAATTGCGGCTACGTATTGAGATTTAGTCCTAGTTATACCTCCGGAGGGTGTTAAAGCAACGGTAGCTGGAACGATTTAGTGCCTATTCCCTGTAGTAATACCGCTATAGATCTCTTCATAGGTTGGTAAAGCAATACTAGGGCAGATTTATTAGACCCACCTATTAGTATTGCAAGAACAAGATGAGCTTCTAGGATGAGACCTAAAGGTTCGACAAGAAAGGATACATTTAGCTCGATACAAAATAATAGAAGCCTTGCAGATGCAGTTAAAGTACGTACGGGAACTGGAATACAAGGCGTACGGGCCGACCTCGCTAGCGCAAACAAGACATTAGGTGTCCTAGAATCTGAACTAGACCTAGCCTAGGTACTACATCCCGGACAAGGACGTGCTACAAACGATAGTGAAGCTTGACTATAAGGAGCTGCTTACGCTAAAGTCTAGTAAGAACTTGGATTTTGTGAATCCGCTAAGTAGCTACTACCGGCTTAAGGATCGTCTTGTGGTCTAAACCCTAGGTAAAGAGGGTAAGCTAAGAGGGTTAAGGTCTCCGTGGGAACAGGATTTAAAGCTAGACAAATATGGATTCAAACAGGAAGCTAAATAGAGGCGTTAAGAGGACCGAGAGGATCGGAACGCCGAGACATAGGACAATAAAGAGGACCCTAAGGATAAGGACGAGAAAGATAAGCCGGAAAGTACGTAGGACCGCCCTAAGTAGTTAGTAATAGCCGCGGAGGTGTCTGCAAAGCATAACTAGATAATAAGCAAAGACCAAACAATGACTAATGCATAAGCGCTATACAAGTGTATAGGGGTTAAGACTTGGGCCTACTAAGCTCTTAAATGCGCACACGGAGACAACTAGCATGAATCAGCCTAGCTTAGACTAACGCAACGGGAACTAGAGCTGGAACTAGAAGTGGAACAAGGGAAGCTAGAGTAGGAACAACTAATGTAGAAGCAACTAGAGTAGAAGCAACTGATGTAGGAGCAACTAAAGCAGGCGCGACTAAGTAGGAGCAACTAGATGTAACAATAGGAGGATTTCTTGAACGCTAGGCTATAGGCATAGGCTGTAGAAGGTTAGGCACAAGTACGTTAGGAATAGGAGCTTTGCTTTGAAGATAATCACGGGTTAATCATTAAATTGGGGGACGTATGTTATAGGGTAAGCGGCTAGATTAGTGAAGTAGAGGCTTAGCGCGGAAGTACATGGGACCGTCCTGCTAACTTGGCATTTGCTAACTGTTCTAGCCTTTAGGTATCTCTGCTGCGCGCGGGCCTAGATAAGAGGGGCATGGAATAACCACTTATAGAACCACGCATGGAAATGATCATGGATTAAGCATGGAATTAAGCATAAAACAACTCATGTAATTAACTCATAGGACACGGTATTAAGGAATAGGCACAACCACCATGAGATTAGCAAGCAGATAGGATGCTTAAATAGCTAGCGATAATATTAATCATTCTGTCTAACTAGTATTAAGTAGTAGCTAATAGAAGACAAAGTAGCAAGCATGCGAATGAACGCTAGCTAGGTCTAAACGGCTAAAGTACATAGGACGGTCCTGGCTAAAGTACACGGGACGGCCCTAACTGCATTTGTAGGCTATAATAGGAGACTCCTAGGTAGTAGTAGCCTTTAACTACCTATTAACCTCATTCCTTTAACTCTAGCCTTACCACGCTTATAGAGCACAACTTACTACCCCCTAATAGTACTATAGGCCTATAGGATATAAGAATGTTCTAACTATACTTTAGGTGGATTGCGACGGTTTAGACGTAGTATACGCTAATCTTCTTTCTTAATAATTGTTTCATTTGTAGTTAAACAACTTAGTCTAGTATTAAAGAGAGCCTTATTTCAAGTTAGTTAACGCAAGCAACGTTATGCTTGCCTAGTTTTCTCTAATAGATATCTATTTAGTAGAGCTTTATACTATCTACTCTAATAAATATGTTATAGGATAGTCTGTTAATAATATGGAGTTCTAGGGGCAATTTAATTGTTATGCCGTTTATAGTTGTAAGAGATACTAGAACTAGAGCATAATTGTACAAACGCTACCCTCTAGCGCCTACGCCGGTAATATAGATGCTTTTACCGTCTAACATCTTCTAGATAGGCACGTTATTGAAATGTTTAGTAAAAAATTGTTTTAACATAAGTGAAATAGAGGAACCTATATTAAGCACAAATAAGAAGACTTTACTGCAATAGGATGCTTTAGCTTTTAATGTTATAAATGTCTAGTTAAGTAGATGCCGTAGCTTACTATCTAGTAATATTAAGAAGACTTTACTATTATTAGGAGTTAAACACAAGATCTATGCAAACAATACTCCTCCTAAATATGTAGGCTTAGAGCTAAAAGATATAGGAGATAACAATAGTGCAGATAATAGTTTAGTGTCCGGTGCCCTAGAACTATTACTACCGTTTGCTAGTCCTAGATGTCATTTTCTAATAGTAGCTATTTATTACCCTTATCCGAGTCTATAGGCAAATTAAAGTCTAGGAGGATTTTGTCTATCTCCTATTTATACTCGAGTTTAATAGTAAATGCCTCTTTAGATAGAAGGGGTTTCTTATTGTAAAAGCGTGACTAGTAGTCTTTTTAACAAAAACAACATAGGGAGGGTAGCTTTTTGTTATAGTCCTTCTAGGGGCGTCTTTTAACGTTGTTATTTAGTGTAGCTTAGGCCTACTTTGTTAGTTTAGAGGGCCTTAGCCTTACTACCGGAGAGGAGCAAGTCCCTTGTTTGTTACTTAGAAACGTTTAAGGGGCAAATGTTTGAGGGTATTAAGTGCTCTAAGCTGTTGTAGAGGATGCGAGTCTTGTTTAGTATTACTACATCCGCTTTACAATAGGCTCTACTAATTAGACGTGTCTAGTGAAGTTTTTAATAGTATCCTCGTATTCTAGCATTGTTGTTTAGGCTACGAGGAATACGTCGAGCCTATTATGCAGTTCCTAAACAATAATGTTGTCCGCTACTATGCCTACATCTTAGAGCAGATTTGCCTTCCTTGTTAGAGAATTTAAGAGGGAAAGGGTAGATTTACGGTCGAACTAAAAACGTAGGACTTTTGCTTAACAATAGGAGTCTATCTTGCTTAGGCGGAATTTGCGTAAGAGGTAGTCTTCCTACGCGTCTAGATTATAGTTTAGGTCCTAATGCGTTACTTAGGATAGGCCGACGTGCTATTTAAGCGCGCGGCCCTATAAGTATAGGGGAAGAATTTAGCATACTACTTCTAAGCTTTTAACAAATGCAATCTGCTTAAAGCGGCGGATAAAGACGTTTATAGGGTATTCTTCTAGGTCCTATTTCATAACGTTATAGGGTTAGAGACTATTTGTCCTTACTAGGGTAATAATAACCGGTTGTTATTACTCCCTTGTTTCTAGTAGATTAAGGGATTTGCAATAGATGTGCGGGAGAGGAGTCTGTTTAGGTCTCCTATAAGGTTTCCTTGCTAGTTTTTTAAGGGCTAACTAAGGAGGTATTCTGTGTTAGAACTAAGAATGCCCTATAATACGCCTAACCGCTTCTTAGATAACGGCCTTGTTAAGGGGATGGTAGCTTGTTTAAGCACTAGGCTTAGAGGGCGTTAAGGTTAGGACACTTGTTCCCGTTGTTAACGGTGATATTTAGTTATAGTCTACCGTTAAACTAGTTCTTATGTATTATCCGTAAGCGGGTTAATATTGTTAACGTTGTCTTACTTAGTATTAGTAGCGCTTAGGCCTTCCCTAAAACAACTAACCTAAGTATAAAACAAATTCCTTAAAGCTAGAACCTTATTCTACATAGCTAAAGCCTGTTTAAGGTACTCCCTATGTTTATTTGCGGAAAGGAGTCGGACTATAGTATAAGAGCTACCTATGTTAACTATAGTCTATATGTCTAAGTATACTACAAAACGTTCGTTGTTCTTATCTACAAGGTAGGCTAGGAGGGCTACATCTCTATTGTATTTACTCTTACTATAGGGAGGTATAGGTTAAGCCGTTAGTAGCGGTATTGTTTAAGGTAGGTTTGGTTTAGACTCGTTATTAATAAAGACTACAGGTTGTTTGCCCTAAAAAACTATCTTAAGCTAGTCTTTAAGATGCTAAATAGCTTTATTAACAATCTAATGGTTACCGTCCTAGGTAGATAGGAACACAAAAACTAGCGGGGTAAATAGCTTAGGGTTATTTGTTTTAATAGCACGTATACTATTAAATGTCTCTTTAAGTTAGTTAGGGACTTAAAGGCCGTGCTTCTAATAGTAGGCCCTAACTTTAACTATAAGGTGTTATAGTTAAATATAAGCGTATATCTACTTAGGACTATCTATGTACATGAATAAATTAATAGTAAGCCTAGTTACGCCTAGAACAATTGGGAATAGAGAGAGAGAGAAGGTAAAAAAGGGTAAATACAAGTAGGGGAGGGAACTAAGTTTATAACTAACAGAAGTTAAAGGATTAAAAAAACAACTAACGTATCTCTTAGAAATTAGCTACTATATGTTATGCAAAGTACATAACAAAGTTGTTTATGTTAAAGTAAGTTGTATTTCTGCTATTTAGGGGATGCTTAAGCTAATATACTGTTTATGTTTAGGGTCGCTTCTCTTTACGGCCTATTCTATTTTAGCACTTGTTCTGTTTACTACTCCCCTTAGGTTAGGTTCCTTGCTTATTTAGGTGCTATACTACTTCTTCCTACTATGCTTAGAATGTGTGTACTTACCTGCCCTTTGTTAATAGATACCTACCGTTACAGGATAATCTAGCTAGTAGCTATACTACTAGAAATGCTATAGAAAATTTAGAACCTATAGCATTAAACACAAGGCAACCTCCTAGAAGACAAGGCAATAAGACTATTACTTATAACACAAGTAATAGCACTAGTAGTACTACTACTAGATATACTTACAAACATTACAAAGGAAATTATAACTCTAGTAAATACTAGTCTAAATTTCTACACCTAAGGCCTTAAAAACAGCACTAACCTGTTATAGCTGCCTTAGGATTAACTATTCTAAAAAGGGGTAATCTAGATCTATTACTAAATAGATAGATACTAGATTTAAGTGCTACAGATCATATATATGGTATTAAAGACCTATTTTAGGACTTTAAACCCTTTAATTCATTTATACAAATTGCAGATAACTCTACAATTAGTATAAAAGGGAAAGGAAAGGTTCTACTAGTAGTAGAAAGACTAAATGGCTCTACTGCTATTTTGCTTCTATAAGAATGCTTATATGTTCTAGACATAGCCTTAAATTTGCTGTCTGTCCTATAGCTACTTTAGCATAATTTAATGGTCAATTTTAGCAATGCTAAAGCTACTATTATAAATGCAGGGAATTAAATAGTAGCCTTTACTACTATTAAAGAAAAAGTTGCTATACTAGCAATGCCTAGTACTACAAAAAGCAGCTATAAAGCTTTAAGTAAGGTTGCAAACAAAGGCTTAGACTTAGCCTTAAGCAATGTTATAAACAAAGATTTAAACCTAGCCTTAAGTAAGGTTGCAAACAAAGGTTTGGACTTAGCCTTAAGCAATGTCACAAACAAAGATTTGGACTTAGCCTCTAGCAAGGCTATAAGCAAAGGCTCTAGGATATCCCTAGAAACTCTCCACAAAAGGCTAGGACACCTAAATTAGCAAGACTACGCCTTAGGGCCCTTAGTAACAAAACAAATGAACTACCCTTACTAGATAAGGAAAAAGACCCTTTTGTTTGTTAACCCTACATTCTAGCAAAAAAGACAAAGGAGATTTCAAGAGCTCTTTGTTCCATTGCCTTCCTTGCTTAGACCTATCCTAAGGCTAAGGCTATCCTTAGGCTATCTTAACACAAAGGACACAACATCTTAACAGGTCTAAGTAGGAGAGGTAAAGAACAAAAACAGAAGGCTAAACTAGTTAGCCTTAAGACAGGAACACAAATGTAGGGAGGTATAGAAGGTATTAGACACTAGACTATTAAAGGATATTACGTTGTACTA
>NAJN01000710.1:0-18345 GCA_005059845.1 Cryomyces minteri | reverse complement strand
TCTCCTGCCTCTCTTTAATCCTCCCCGCACTCTCTCTCACTAACTCCGCAAACTCCTCCTGATCGATGTACCGCTCGAGTCTGTACGCGATATACCGAGCGCCAAACTCCTCCAACCTGTGCACTCGCGTGATCCAGCCCGCCCTCACAACGTCGTAGATGTCAAGAACTTCTTCCAGATCGGTCTCGCCTCGGGGGTTCTCTGACTCATCGATCGAGGCAGCGCCGTTTCCTAGAGTGGAGACGATCATAGCGGCCTTCTGTTTCAGCTTCTCGATGAAGAGCAGATCTGCGGCGAAGAGGACATCGATGGCGATGTCGAGTGGGAAATCCGCTTTTTCGGTGTACAGAAACGTGAGCACGACCTCTAGCACCTCGGGTGAGCAATCGATAGGGATGATTTGCAGATGAGGCGTGTCTTGCGCTTCTTTGAAGGACGACGAGAACATGGTGAGGAAGAACTCGGAGCGGAGGAGCATGGCACGATGGACGGGGAAGAGGACCGACTTGCGAGGCTTTCGAGAGCGCGAAGGCGAGCGTGATGGGAGGGCCAGCGGACCAACGGGGATGCCATTCGATGGGCCGTCTGTTCTCCGTGTCGTAGAAGGCTTCAGCGATCCACTCTGGCCGCCCTTTCCCTCTTCCTCCTGAGACACATCCTCGTCTGCGCGTAGCAGGACGTCTGCGAAGATGGAGTTGTCTCTGTCCCACCGTACGTTGTCGGCTATGGCTGTCTCGACACGGACCCTATGCCTGAGCACGTTGTCTATGAACCAGCGTTCTAACTGGTCACGCCCTCTGTTGACCTCTTCCGTTCTCCGTTGCCGACTCAGCCGCCGGTCCCCACCCTCTAATATACTCTCAAACAGTCGATCTATCTCCAGTTGCCTACTCAACTTATCTATACCGGTCAGTACTGCTTGTTCTTCCTCCCCTTCCCCCAGGTCTGCAGCGACTTCTCCAAGGTATAGATAGCGTATTGCGACTTCGAAGGACTGTGTGGGTACACTGTTGGAGAGTTTCCAAGAAGTCGTCCCCGGCGCGGCTGCGAGCTTCTTCGCAAAGTACGGTGAGCGGGACGACAGTACGAACTTGTGGAGGTGGAATGTGTGATCTGCGGTAACAAGCGCAATGTCCGAAGTCTTGGGATGTTCTCGAGTGAGGAGGGAGGTGACATGAGCTGCTAGAGGCTGCAGTGGATCTGTTGATTTCGAGTAGTCGTATAGGAGGAGGAGATTGCGTATTCGGTCGTTGAGGGCATTGTAAAGACAGCGTTCACCTTGGAAGGTGTCGCGTTCGCAGAGCGCTCCGGACTCAAGGAGGAGTTGCACGACCTCGTAATGCCCACAGAGGCTAGCCTTGTTTACTGTCGTTTAGCAAAGACTCCAAGCAGAAACGTGAGGTGTCCACTCAGTCGTCCTTCCACCTCTCTTGTCGTGCCCGAGCAATGCATAGCTCAACATGGGAGGATTACGAGCTACGAAAGCCACATACCAGAATCAACGGCGTATAATCGAATCTGTCCCTCGCGTTGATGTTGACCCCCTCAGTGATCTTCTCCTGGCATGCCTTCAGGTCTCCTCGTCTGCAGGCTTCACAAAAGATTCGGAACTCCTCGCTGACATCAAGAGGGTTGTCCTCCTTCAGTCTGCCAGCCGATATCTCCTGCTTCTCAGCATGGAGAGCCTGCTCTATCTCGTGCTTGCCGACGGCCATCCTGAATGTCTAGACACCTCTACCGGCCTTGCAGAGGAGAAGAATGGCGATGCAGTTGTTCGAGGCAGTGGCGATGACGACCTCGAGCGACAGCGGATTTGAGCGGCGGCAAAAAAGGGCGGTATGGACGGACGGATCCGTCTGATACAATACGGTACGATACGGTACGATACGGTACGATACGGTACGGTACTTTCGCGATAATTGCTCAAGCAACGTTCGCTTACCACCAAAGTAAACAGAGGGAACGTAGCTATGTGGCGCTCGGTGCCTGCAGCTGCTCTCGGAGCATCCGAACGGCTGGGCGTCAAGCTTTCCATACTAACATCACGGCTGCTGTACTACGCCATTACACCAATACACCAGTACCACTTGCTTACTGTCGCTACCTTGCATCGTATCCCGCGCGTCTTTCATGACTGTACTCCAAGCGCAGAGGACCGGATTACAGCATCAAGGATCTGTCTGAATCATGGCAGAGGAGGTGGACAAGTACGAGGTGTTGGAGAAGATAGGTATACGCGCTCACTGCACTTCGAACCGCGTCTCTGCTCGTGTGGCTGACAAGTAGAAGGCCATGGCTCCTTTGGGGTGATTCGTAAAGTCAAGAGGAAATCGGACGGCTATGTGAATCTCTCTACCATTTTGCTCGAACTAACGGGTACTAACACGAACATCAACAGGTCCTTTGCCGCAAGGAGATTTCTTACCTCCGCATGTCCCCCAAAGAACGCGAACAACTCCAGGCCGAACTCTCCATCCTCAAAGAACTCCGTCACCCGAACATCGTCGCCTATTACGAGCGCGAACACCTCAAAGCCTCCCAAGACCTACACCTATACATGGAGTACTGCGGCAATGGAGATCTCGGTCGTGTCATCAAAACATTAAAGCTGAACAACCAATTTGCGGAGGAGGAGTTTGTCTGGAGTATCTTCGCGCAGTTGGTGACGGCTTTATACCGATGCCATTACGGAGAGAACCCCCCGGACGTGGGAAGGGATGTGCTGGGTGGAGGCAACAACGCGAAGCCAGCGTTGAAGAGCAAGCAGGGACAGTACATGATATTGCACCGCGATCTCAAGCCCGAGAATGGTGAGGACGCGTGATGTAGCGGCATCGTTGTCTAGTCCCCTCTGACGATATCGCAGTCTTCCTAGGAGCCGACAACTCCGTGAAACTCGGCGACTTTGGCCTGTCTAAGATCCTCCAATCTCACGACTTCGCCTCCACCTACGTCGGCACGCCATTCTACATGTCACCTGAAATATGCGCCGCCGAACGCTACACACTGTACTCTGATATCTGGTCGCTCGGCTGCATCATCTACGAGCTCTGCACCAAAGAGCCCCCTTTCAACGCCAGGACCCACTTCGAGCTGGTGCAGAGGATCAAGGCGGGCAAAGTCGCCCCGCTACCATCGTGTTACTCGGGCGAGCTGAGCAAGATCGTGATGAGCTGTCTGCAAGTTTTCCCAGATAAGAGACCGGACACGGCACAGCTGCTCAATCTGCCGATTGTGAAGTTGATGAGGAAGGAGCAGGAGGTTGTCATGCTGGGCCAACGGATGAAAGCAGAGAAAGAGCTGGCATCGAGAAAGCTGAAAGAAGCTGACGAGAAGTATGCGAGGCTGGAGGCTGAAAAAGAAGCAATGCGAATAGAGATTGATGCTATTGTGCGCCGCGAGTGGGAGGTCAAAGCTAGATTGGAGATCGATCGTCAAGTCCAACTCGAGCTCGACAAGCTTCGCAGGTCCTTCGAGGTTGAACTCACCAGAAAGGTAGAGGAAGAGGTGGCAAGGCGTGTCGAAGCCCTCCAACAAAACGCAGGAGGACCGACACCACCAGCGGAAGAGAACGTCCGCTCTTCAACTCCAACCTTTGACGACGACGACGACGACTCCAGTCAACCGCAACCGCAACCGAAATCTCACCCTCCCACCTTCACAAACACAGCTAGTACTACAGACGAGACGGACGACGACTTTCCGTCAACCACAGACCTCTCCTCCCTCTCCATCGACGACTCCCCCATCGTCCTCAGGCAAACCAAGCCCAAAAAGGCAGGCCGCGCCCCCCTCTCACGCGCCCGGACAATGTTCGCTGCGGGTAACCACGTGACCGCCTCCCCAATGGACATCCAAATGGCCGAGCCCTCACCTATGAGCATCGCCTCGCTGTCTCTCTCTCCGCGCCGCAACGGCACCAAGTCCGCCATCGCCCCGATCCCGAGCAAGAACATCTTCGCCGCGGCCGCAGAACGCAAATGGGAGCCCACCATCCCCACTCACTTTGCCTCCGATGACGACAACTCAGGCGACGACGAAGATGACGCCCTTCCCGTGCTGCCCTCGCCTACGCGCGCGGGATCCAAAGTAGGTGCCGACCCCTTCAAAGTCCTCGCCCGCCCGGGCCTCCTGCGTCAGAAGACTCTTCCCGCGCAGACGCGCCTTGCCAGCGCCCCGAACCTCTTCTCCAACGGCCACCCACATCCGCGCACCACGGCAGCGCAGAGCACCATCCTCATCGTCGCGACCTCGCCCAGCCGTCTACCAAACCACAGGAAAATACCCAGCACCGGCTCGCCCGTGCGCAAAGCGCCACCGCCGCCAACTGCGACTGGAGCAGGAGCGGGACAGGGACAGCTGGGTGGCGGGCTGAAGAGCAAGCTCCGCAACGACGACATGCTGAAACAGGCGCACCGCAACAACCTGCAACATCAGCAGGCACACCACAGCAACCACGGCCACACACAGCAGGTACAAGGACGCACGCTCGTCGAGCTGGCGCAGGCGAGAGGCATCCCCACCGCGTCGGGAGCAGGAGAGGTGGCGGATAGCGAGGCGGAGAAGAGGCCGGGCAGTGGCAGTGGCGGGATCAAGTATGCGGCGAGAGTCGCGGAGGTGGCGATGTGGGATCCTGAGAGGGACGTAGAGATGCCGAGCCCGTTCTTGGTCAGGGGCAAAGGGGCGCTGAGGAGAAGTTGATGTGAGGCAAGGACGACTTGTCCGCTCAGGAAACGGAGGGATCGCGCGGAGGAAAGAAAATGGGGCCTGTGGCGGAGGGAACGGCGTTACAGGCGGGTGGCTTGCATTCTGGGGGTGTTGCAGGTGTGTGGGAAGCACTGCTGCGTTGGATTCGATCGGATCGCTTTGGATTCCACTCTTCGCTTCTCTGCGTCTCTGGGAGGGGCTTTAGCAGGCTGAGCATGCCGGATAGCCCGGTGAAGCGGAGGCGTCTCTAGAAGACCGAAGCTTTTTGTCTCTAGCTGGGGACTTGGAAAGACAATTTGCAGTTACGGTTGAGGACTTGGGAGTGATTCCGCCACTCGTTCTCAAAAATCGAAACTTCTTTTGGGCTACAGGCGTTATCGTGGTGCATTTGACATGTTTGAACCGTGACGGAGCTGCAAGGAAAGAAACGAGTCAAGCAGCGACGAGCTATTTGCCTATGCTGTACAGTACAGCGTATAGGTGGTATAGAAGTGAGGGGGTATAGCCCAAAATGGTACTGGGAGAAGCTCCGGCTACCGGAACGGAAGCGAGACTCGCGAGTCGTGCAAACGCCTTGCTATGCATGGTCCAAGTCCCCAAGACCCAAACCGCATTGATGCAGAACCGAGCATCAGAACTCCCATCCCACTCTAATCATCCCCCCTCATACCACAAAAGTCCGTTCCAATCTTGCTGTCCACCCAATACCAAAATCGCCAATACAGCGACGCACTCTTCCAGTCGAAGCTGCCGTCTTCGAGCCTCGGGACCATGGTGCCGATCACGTCGCCGCCACCGGTCAGTAGCACGCCCAGGATAGGCCAGCTCGAGAAGGTCTGCTGCCACTTCGGCGCTGAGGGCAGCAGGGCTTGTTCGGCAGGGAGGAGAACGGCGCGTTTGGCACCGGGGACGCGGAGGGGTGCGAGAGACGCTGCGGGTGTCGTTGGCTGCTTCTGCTGCAACGCGAGGTCGGATGCGCTGGTCGTGGTGGGTGGGTGGGAGTGGTTGAAGGAGGCAGCTTTTGTGGAGCCGAAATTGGGGAGAGTGGTGCTACGTGGGAGAGTGGGATAGCTCGCTCCAGTTGCTGTGACCGAGGAGGCGGTGTCTGAGGATGTGGGACTTCCACCGGCGTTCAAGATATTTCCGCCAAATGTGTGTGTGGAAAACGAACGCGGTAGAGACGTTGAATCGATGCGGGCGCCAGCTTGCGAGGCAGGTATCGGGGCATCGGCATTCGGGCCGGTGCCTCGATAGGGTTCGGCGTAGACGAGGTAGCCGTGGATGGTGTGAGGAGAGTCGTGACAAGCTAGATCGGCGGCTTCGGGAGAGTCGAAGGTCACCTTGATCCAATGGTCGCCGCCAACGTACTGGTTCTTCTTGCGGAGAGCGGCTTTGGACATACTGCGCTGTGCTGCTGCGCGGCTGAAACTTAGGGAGTGGTCGTAGCGTTGTTGGGGCGGGTGTCGGTCATAGTCTTCGTAGATGGAGCCGTTCGAGATTCGTTCGTAGTACTCGATGGCCGCCCATTGGGCGTCGAGACCATAGCCGTAGAGTATGACTTCTGTAGGCTCTTTGGTGGAAGGAGCTTGCGGGTTGGAGACGGTGTTGGCTTCGATTGAGGAGAGCGACGCCGCGACAGGTACGCTTTGTTCCCGTGTGGTCGCCTGTGCCCTGATGCTTCCCAGATGTTTGGAGAAGATGTCGTCCTCAACCTTCTGGTTCTCTAGTTTCGCTTGGTCTTGTGGTCTTGATGGCGTCGTCGCGGTCCTACTTCTCGAATGACCTCTTCGCCGAGTGGAGCGTCCGAACGGGCCTCTTTCTTCGGGGACACGACGTTGAGCAAGTTCAGAGCTGGTTCCGTAAGTTAGCGTCTCCACGACCGCAGCAGCACCTGTGATTTTGTAACAGACGGAGTACAGAATATGTCCAGAGAGATTTTCTGGAGCTATCGAACGAAGATGGATGAAATGTACCTACTCGGCGTATTCGTAACCCCATGGCAACTGTCGTCCACTGGCATCAAAAGCGCGCTCGGCGTCAGGTACAGCATGCACTTGCATCCCTCCTCGAAGGGAGTTCATCGTGGTATGTGAGACACTGTACTTTGGAGGTTGCGGTTTCTCGGAGTGAGCAGTCCGGGTGTTTACCTTACCTACCCTGGGAGCTGCTCGGGGAACGTTGAACTTCGGCGCGACCGGATTGTGAGGTTCTGCCGCCCGCCGAGATGCTTATCGTCGATAACCAAAGCACCACTCCCACGTCTGCCACTTGAGGTGTTTCTTGGAGGGTAAGAGGATGGTTGTGAAGCGACTCTGGCACAGCGAATTCGTGTGAAAGCAAACAGTGATGGTGGTATCCGTCCCTGGTGCTTTGGCTCGGTCTCGGCGCTCCAGTCTACTCTGACATGTGTGCTCCATTGTTTTCGAGTCAAAGGACATTCAACCTTTGGCAGCGCTGGAGCACGTGACAGTGCGAGTGCTGCTTCGAGAGCTTCAGTTGCGCGTCCATCTCCACGGCTCAAGACATGTCCTCCGGCGTTGTCCACCGCAGCTACAGCGGCGCCTCGGTGTTGCCAAGTTGTGAGGCGCTGTCGAATTCGCGACGCACGCGAACGCGTAAAGTGGCTCGGGACAAGCTCGGCAAATGCATCTACGTCTGATGAAGCATCGCGGTTCTTGTTCGAAACCCCCTTCAAGCATCGTCCTCTGCGAAACAGTCTCGCTGACGTTGTGTCCGCACTTCACCAGCTGCTCGACCAGTTGGAGTTCGCTCTGTTCTTCGTTCTTCACAACAGCATCTGAAATCTTCCATGGAGCTGGCCGCATTGGCTTGTCTTGTTTCCGCCTTTACTTCTTGTCTTTACCTTTCGTAACACTCCTGCCTTTCGACCAGTTCCTCTAGGACTCGACTCCGAGCTACATTAGCGATCGGACGTTTCACAAGCCGTGCCCTCTTCTGGAGCAATCGAATCAAGAACTTCAGCTTCTTCCCCTTCCACACGCCGGTCTCACCTCACACGACACCACATCAGCATCAACACCCCTTCTGCGAGGGCTCATGTTGCAGACAGATTGAGAAGTCTGGCGCAATACAATGAGCTGTTCAACGCTTAGCCGTGATCCTAGGCTGCCCGATCTTCCTTCATAAACGCTCCACTTCACCCATACTCCCGACTGGTCTATTTGGTACACACCATTATGGCGGAGGTAGTTGCAAGCATTGAGTAGGTAGCGTCGGGCTTCGTCTCTGAACCGTAAACACGATGCTTTGAGACAAAGCTAATCATCCACTCTGCACACAGAGAACTCAAACTTCTGCCCGACGAGGTCCACTGGTTCTGCCCTCGCGTGGGCCCTACTGACCAGACCTGCTACTTTGATGAAGATCTCGCAGGAAAATCAATCAGTCCCAACGATCCAGATAAAGCAAGTAGAGATCGGGGGGTTGCTGAAGCTAAAGTTCGGAAAGCGTTTGTCCTCGACGCTCTGCGTATATTGGCATTTGATGGGCATGATGCGGCACCATACCAGGCATGGCTCAAAGAGCAACTCGATCGGAAGATGGCACTGTGCGACGTCTGCGTTCGAGAGTATCACAGGGGAAGGAGGGACCTGAAGCACAGTCTCGAGGAGTGCGTTCTCACAGGACAGTCACAAAAGGCGTAATGTGGGCTGACTCTCGTAGGCAATATGACGAGGAGGCTGTCTCTCAATTCCTTGAGAAGCTCGACAGCATGAACCTGCAGAGAATCACACAGGGACTCGATCATGCGGCCCAAAGCCTGAACAAAGTAGGACCAGAAGAGCGCGGAATCAGTGCTTTAGATGAAACCGGGCTGTTCGCTATCTTTGAATCGCTGAACTGCAACGAGGTGCTCAGCAACGAAGACCTCCTTCGTCAGCACTTTGATGAGCCTTTCCGACTCGTTCAAACCCGAAGGCCTTTGAAGCTAGGAAACTACACGCCTGCCATGGCGATTTTCCTTTTCGGTCCCAGCGAGGAACGTTCGACGTGGGCGCTGATCACCTGGGCAAAGTTCAAGCGGAACCTCACGAGTGCCGAATTTGAATGGACTGTTCGAGACACGCTATCCGAAATGATGAAGCGGGTACATATCTCATCCCTAGATCTGGAATTACTGCCGCGATTCTGGCTTGCAGTCAGGGCCATCGTTGGCAAACTGGATCAAGATCTCATCACCCACTCTGTCAGAGCGATGGACATAGACATCTGCAGACTTGCACTCGACCATCTTCAGTTGGACTTTCCAGGATTCTTTGATCTACTTGGTACCTTACAGCTCTTATTGGAGAAAGCCCCCAACGATTTCTGGGACGCAATGGGCACAATCTCGCCTGCGACTGTCATCGAGCAGGTCTTTGCCAGCCCTTCTATGCAGCATCTCTTGAGTGGTGGAAAGCAAGATTCGAGTGAAGGCCAGATGCGTGAAGATGCACTTGACTGGACGCACCCTCTCCTTGCGTCTGTCAAAGCTAACAACCAAACGTCAGCATGCCGGGCTCTGTTGAACCAACTCATGGTTCGGATGCAGGCTGATAAGTATTCGCGCGAGGTGCGATCATATTGTTGGAAAGCAGGCCTCAAAACTCTAGTCCAGACGCTCAGCAATCTGATGCCGGGCAACTCCACAACCGCTTTCGTCGGTGCTGCGATCGTGTCGGATATCCTAGAAGTGGTTGGCCAGCATGTCCAACGGATCCTCCCCGACACGGAGGTGTCCAGCCATTCGCAGTCTGTATCTGAGATATCCATGCTCAGCCTCGAAGTAGTGCGGCTTGCACTCGCACTCGATTGTCGGAGTCTTGCGGTTGACAGGGAGACGTTGGCCCATGGTAAGGCCGTCCAGCATGAGTCCAGCATGTCCTCTCTGGTCATCTGGAAAGCTGTCGTCAAGGCTGTCGGCACTAGGAGCATTTGTCTTGCTTCGAAGGCTCTGGTTGGCATACGCGGACTCCCAAGTTTGGAGAAACTCACCATGGAGCTAGGGAGCCATCTAGCGAAAGACACGGAGCATTTTAACAATACCTTGGATCGCATTTCTCGCTATGCATGTGATATCTTCGAACGACTCAGCGACTTCAATCCGGACAACCTAGATCAGTTGTTCGAAGTGCGCGAGTCTGCAAGCGTGATCGTCGCTGCGCTGTTCTCTCCGAATCCTGAACTACGTCAAGGCGCACTAGAACTCCTGAAAGTTGTCAGCTCGCAAAATGGAAGACAGGAAGCAATTGCCCACATATTGACAGCTTTCTACGCTAACACACTGTGTTCTTTCTCCTCTGCAGTTCGCCAAATAGCTCAGAGGAGGGTGTTCGGTCCAAACTCTAACATGCTCAAACTCTGTACCGATCTCCTCGAGAGTCTGTGTAACTCGCAAGATGGTGTTCTGCGGTCCCGCACCTTGTCACCCGAAGACGCCCAAGTTACTGAAGACTTCTGGCAGTCTTTGTGGCAGGCACTGAATGTCATTTTCGAACAAATGGAGTTCTGGAGTAATGTTGGATATCACAAAGACAAAGACAGTATGAAGGACTTCTGTCGCGACACTATGCAGTTCGCGGACAAGGCGTTCGACCAATACAGCATCATCGCGAGCTCACTACAAGGAAGCGATGCATCCCGAGCAGAGAAAGCTTCCGGGTCTAGCAGGCGTCTTTTGCAATACCCCACGGCGACCATGAACGGCATATTCAAATGGTTGAGATTGCGAGACGAATACCTTGTGGACAAGTCTGTCACGCTCGTCAGTAAGATGCTCGGGAGGCTTCAGGAAGCTGGTATCAAAGTCGCAGAGTCGTCGCTAAAGTATCTGGAAAGTATAATCACTCACAACGTCAAGACCAACCTCAGTCCGAACCACGCAGCAGAGCTCCAGAGGGCTTGGGAGTTACAAACGGGGCACGCCATCGCGGTTCCTACTCCTGCGTCGAAGCAGGTCTCGGGATCGCGTAAGCAGGGATCGATAAGCACATGGGCCACGTCAGGTGTGAAGCCGCAAGCAACGCAGGCGAAGAAGAAAGAGGTCATCGATCTGGATGACTGGCATTCCGCGGCTAGACAGCGCAAGACTGCTGACGAAGACATCCAAGAAGAGATGATCAAGTTGATCTCTGACACGTCAAGCACTGCAGAGAGATTCAAGGCGCAGCGTGCGGCGAGAGATTCCGGTCGGTTGGCTGTGGCTAACAAGGCACCTCAGAAGCACGTTGTGGATCCGCTTGACTTCAGGCGCAAGCGAGAAGCGGAACGTGAAGCGAAAAAGAAGAGAGACGCCCTGGCTATAGCACAGGCGAAAAAGAATCTCCCACTCAGAGGTGTGGCTGCACAAACAGCAGAAGCCGGATCAGGTCTTGCTGGCATTGGTGTGGCAGGCAAGGATCATGCAGTCAAGGGATCCGGAATGATGGTGTCCTCTGGTGAATCTAGTGATGACGATGATGACGACTCAGAAGACGAGCTCGACAGGGAACTCTTCGGAGGCAAGATTACAACAAAAAAGCTGCCAAAGACGCTGGATACTAGTGGTACAGTTGGCCTCAAGAGCGAAGAACGAGCCCCGGTCAAACTCCGCAGACAAATTAGGTCCGCAAAGGATATGCGTGCACGATTGGCACCCGATCTATCGCCTTTGCACAAGGAAATACTTAGTTGGGACTTCTTCCACGAAGGGGACTATCCACCTAACTCTCGGCAAGAGATGTACAACGTGGTCTCGAACAAGTTTCGTACCCCGGTCGATTACCAAAACACCTTCCGACCTTTACTAACGCTCGAGGCCTGGCAAGGCTTCGTCAAATCGAGAGAAGAGAACAGTTTCAGACCTTACGAAGTCAAGGTCGTCAACCGGTCGAGCGTCGATGCATTCATAGAAGTCAGCAGCACGATGTCGCATGCAGACAACAAGGAGGTTTCGATCTCGGAGGGCGACATCATCCTCCTATCAAGAGCCGTCAAGCCCACGAGCGCACCGACTGAGCCTCACTGCCTTGCGAGGGTGTATCGCATTACAAGGAAAAAGAACTGGTTGGAAGTTCTATATCGCATTACACCAGGCAATAGTCTCGTACCTTCGCTGATTCCAAACGCGGCTCTGCATGGTACGAAGATTCAATCGATTACGCCCCTAGAGCGTGAGTATGGCGCGCTTCTGGGCCTGCAATATTACGACCTCTGCGAGGAGATCATCAAGGCCAGGCCATCTCCACTACTTAATTACACCGACAAGCAGCTAGAACCATTCATCGGCAACTACAACGTCAACAAGGCACAGGCCAAAGCCGTAAAGTCGGCCATCGATAATGATGCCTTTACTTTGATCCAAGGGTAGGGCTTGCGTTCGTCACGTAGCAGATCAAATCACTAACTCGTCTACAGACCTCCTGGTTCTGGAAAGACCAAGACCATAGTTGCTATTGTCGGTGCGCTCTTGAGTAACAGCCTACGTGATCGAGGAACCGTCATTGAGCGCCCGAAGAGCACGAACGGTATGAATGGCACCTACGACCGTGCTCATCAACCAACCCCACCCAAGAAACTCCTTATATGCGCTCCTAGCAACGCCGCTGTTGACGAGCTTGTTATGCGATTCAAAGAAGGAGTGAAGACTACGGCAGGACACCACCACAAGATATCTGTGGTTAGGTTGGGCCGAAGTGACGCCATGAACGCCAATGTCATGGACGTGACGCTGGATGAGCTTGTCAATAAGGTTCTGAACAAGGGCTCCGAAACGGGCCCCAATGCACGGGAGGAAACCCAGAAAATCATGAAAGAACATCAAGCAATTTCGGAGAAGCTCCGTCTTATGCGAGATAAACTTGACGCTGGCGAAGCAAAGGGGAAAGAAGCAGTTGACCTCAAAGAAGAGTTTGACGCCATCAGACGCAGGAAAGCGCAGCTCGGCACGGCTATTGACGCCGCTCGAGACAACGAAAACGTAGCAAGCCGACAGGCCGACTTGAACAGGAAGCGAGCTCAACAATCTGTCCTTGACGACGCCCATGTCATCTGCGCTACGCTCAGCGGGAGTGGCCACGACATGTTCCAGAATCTCAACATTGAATTTGAGACTGTCGTTGTAGACGAAGCAGCTCAATGTGTCGAGATGAGTGCTCTTATCCCCTTGAAGTATGGCTGCGCCAAGTGCATACTTGTGGGTGACCCCAAGCAGCTGCCGCCGACGGTGTTCTCCAAAGAAGCTGCTCGTTTCCAGTACGAGCAGAGCTTGTTCGTACGTATGCAGGCTAACCATCCGGATGATGTGCACTTGCTCGACACCCAATACCGCATGCACCCAGAGATCAGTGTATTCCCTAGCCGAACGTTCTACGACGGCAGGCTATTGGATGGAGGGGACATGGCAGCCCTCCGCAAGAGACCTTGGCACACAAGTACTCTACTCTCACCCTACCGCTTCTTCGATGTACAGGGCCAACATCAGGCAGCGCCTAAAGGGCACTCGCTTATCAATCTCGCGGAGATCGACGTGGCCATGCACCTCTTTGAGCGTCTCACCAAAGATTTCAAAACTTACGACTTCACGAACAAAATCGGAGTTATCACGCCATATAAGAGTCAGCTTCGCGAACTGAAGGATCGTTTCTCGAGGCGATTCGGCCAAGGTATCTTCGAAACTGTCGAGTTCAACACCACCGATGCTTTCCAAGGTCGCGAAAGTGAGATTATCATATTTTCCTGCGTACGAGCCTCGCCTGCCGGCGGCATCGGCTTTTTGCAGGATATTCGACGTATGAACGTTGGCTTGACGAGAGCAAAGAGTTCGCTTTGGGTTCTAGGAAACTCGCAGTCACTCGTGAGAGGAGAGTTCTGGCGGAAGCTCGTGGAGGACGCTCAAGCGAGGAGTCGCTACACCACGGGTGATCTTATAGGCGCGCTCCAGAAAGCTTCCTCTGTTTCTCTCCTAGCGACAGCAAAGAATGGAGGCAATGGGAAGGTACCACCTCCCGGACCGGCCAATGCTTCACGACGTCCAAGCGTACCGAACGTAGCCACCAACGGCATCAAGCAAGAAACCACGAGGGCACCTCCTAGGAGACCTGACAGGGTTCCACGTCGCCCGAGTGCCTCGGACGCTATCCTCAGTGGCAACAAGGTCAAGTCTGAGCGCAATCCGCCCGCGCCGAGCAGTACTGCGATGGAAGGAGTAAAGCGCAAGCTGGAAGACATCTTGCCGAAGAAGGACAGCCGAGCGACCATGAAACAAGAACGTCCGGCAGAGGTAGTCCCACAAAAGAGGTGCTACAGCAGCGACGAGGACGTGGAGATGAAAGACGCACCTTCACCTGCCGAGGCCATGCTAGAAGGCGAAGACACTGCGTCGAATGTGTCGAAAATCAAGTCTATCAAGGGAACAACGAACGACAAGTCACTCAAGGCAAAAATTGAACCTGTGGACAAGAAGCCCAGTATTCTTCTGGCTGGAGTACCTCCCATGCCAGCTTCTCGTGCAGGAGGAGCGCCTACACCTGCGCCTTTACGACCGCCGAAGAGGAGGAGGCCCACAGCGGATCCTTTTATGCCGAAGCAGCCTCACAGACCGAAGCCGACGTAGGTTGCAAAATTCCGATCATCACGACTGCCGTTATCCAGCGTGTTCAGCAAAAGTAGTTCATTGGCGCTTCACGGAACTTTTCATGACATTGGCGGAGTTTGGCAGACAAGCGTAGCATTCACTGGTGTTACTTGCACATGTTTGCATCACAAGTGTTCTTCAAGAAGAAGGGAAAGGACAGCCGGTGTTTTCATGTACTTTTAGCCTTCGTCACGGAAAAGATCTGGGGTGTCGGCTGCATTGGGGAGGGGGTGTGAAGCGCCGGGTTCGATCCGTCCAGACACAGGTTCCGAGTGGCTTCCCTGCTGTGCTTCACTACATAGCGAGCCATCTCTGCACCTGGCTGGAAGTGATTTGCAGACGATGCAGACACGTCTCCCTGCCGAGACCGTTTCAGAACAGCGGAAGGGTCACTGAGCAGGCGTCCGAGGAGCATCTGGTTGGACGAGACGACGGGAGCAGGAGGGAAGTCTGCGGCTCCCAGGCCACAGGACGGGGACGAGGTCAACCGTCTGCCTTACATCCAGGCACCCTGGAATCGTGGGACAACGTCTCGAAAGCTGTTTGGCTTGCGTTGCTGGCGATCTATTCGGAGGTGGCTGGTTGTGGTTCCACCACCGAGTCCAACCCCCGTGAGAGGCTGCTGCCGTGAGACCCCCAACGTTCGTGACCTGCTTCACCACAACGACCCGCACACCTCTCCCAAGACGCGGCCAGCGATTGCAGGCTTCAACCAGGAACGCACGGCATGCACTGGATGGTTTGAGTGCGCCATGAACGACTGTCTGCTACGATGTGTTTGGCGCCGTTCCAAAGTCACCGATCATCGAGGCTATCCGCTACAATTCCTCTCCTCCGCGTCCACGTCTCACTGGTCCCTCCACGGCCCCTGTCTCACACGCCTCACGCATGCATGTTCTTTGTTCTCCAAACTCACCCAGTTGGGACTGGCTACATGTAGCAGCGTTGGCTTTGGACGCATGTCGTCAAAGGCCCCCTTGCTTCCAGCCCGGTGCAGACGCCTCATTGCCAATCCCGAACTGCCATTGTGAACCTGGGTTCGCCGTCTTTCACGTCGCCCAAGCAAGTGGCCGTGGCCCATAGCGATGCATACACCTTGCGCTAGGCACCTGATGCGCCGTGCTGTTGTTCCTGTTCCACGGCTTGCTGTTCACGCCCTTGCTTCCCTGAATTCGGCCGTTGAATCGGAGACGTGGTACTTCATGGCCCGAATTCCACTTCAATTCGACTTGTGCATTCTTGCCCGTAGCTCTCTGTTCCTCACTGACTACATAGTTCTTCACCAGTGCTATTGCTTTGATCCACGCTTCTCAGTTTGTCCCTTCACCTCATCTCCGTGTTTGAATATCTGTCCACTTCATACCCAATCCTTGGTTCGCAGGCCGACCACCTCCGGCCTCCGAACACACACGGAGGCGCACATGTCCATCAATATGCAGCTCGCCGTTGACCACCGCCGTTCTGCTGTGCTACGCTTCAAGAACCATACCCCTCGTACCTTCGAAGTGGTGGACCGGTTGAGTCCACTCGCCACCATCGGGTACAAGGTCGAACCGTACCACGCCGCCATGGGTGACAGCATCCTGCGTAGTGTTACTGTCGAGCATAGCAGCAGCAGCACCAGCGTCGAGAACCAGTCTGCGTCAACTACCTTACGAAATGAGACGACGATCTCGCACTCTTGCTCTTCGAACTCTCTCGACACTTCGGACAAGATGATGAACTGCTTACCTAGGATGTCTCCTCGACAGCCGCAGACTGTGCTGCCCCCGGCCTATCGTTCATACGATATGGCATACTTCCTGAGGAACACAGGGCCGCCTCAAGAACGTGCCTTCGCAGTCAAAGCTCCTAAGAACCTTGTCTCTGCACATGCTAGGCAGTCTGTGCCTTCGCACAAGTCCGCCTTGAGGTTTCTCAAGAACGGGTATCTTAAACCTGCTCAGAGGTAAGATTGTCTTGCGCACTACCTATGGTCGCATTGGACGTCGTCTGCTATCCTCCTTGGAGGCCAGGCGTTGAAGGTGCGGATGGGAGCAGTACATGGATACACAACTCTGAAGATCATGTCACTGAACGAAGCCCTGTATAGTGTACTCGGTTCAGTTTAGGAAATCCACCCTCCCGGAGGCGTAGTTCAAAAGGTCTCGAAAGACGGTAAGTGAATACTTCTTGTGTGGTACTCCGGGTATGCGTTTGACGCTTGTGACACAGGTAAACGATATTTGCAGATCACCTTGAAGGACGACGCTTATGCGCAGTCGGACTCTGCCCCTTCAATTAGGTAAACAGACACACCCTTTGAGATGCGCTTTCCCTGGCTTAATCTTATGCTGACAACCTGCCCTAGTCCTGACATTCTTGATTCGAGAGTATCTGTATCCTTCGCAGATGAATTGGGCTCAGATACTCTCGACACCTGGCTTTCCGCTTTCAGCACCGAACACGCCGAGGAAGATCGAACGCCGGCAAACGTCTATGGACAGAATCGGTCGACCTCTGGATCCACAATTCGTGTTGTCACATGCGAAGAAATTAAAACGCTTCCGCCATACAAGAAAGACGTAACAACGATGCAACCGGTAGACAGCAGAGTTGATTTGACAGCTGCACAGCCGCAAGAGTCGATGCGCAGTCGCGGCGAGGTCGATGCAAATGCTGCTTTGACAAGCAATCCCATCACCCCTCCAGGACCAGTGCCTCCAAGACCGCTACCAGTCGTTCCAAAAACGCACACAAGGGTCGCTCTTCCTCTAAAAGTCGCCAGACCTATACCGCGAAGGCCTAGCCGTGGTCGAAGCGCTGTCCGCGCGCCGTTGCACCGAGCAAGCAGCGAGCGGTTGCCCGTCTCGAGGCCTCTGACACCGCAGCGCGACCATTGCAGGTCCCTGTCGTCCAACAGTCCCGAACTCCCTTCAAGAAGTCCATTGCGTGTCAAAGATGGCAATCGCTATATGGGTCCCGCAATTGGAAAGACAATGCCCGCTCCATTGTTTGCGTCCGAGGATGCTCTAAGGAAGCCTGCCGTACTGATCCGAAAGAACAGGGAGGAGAAGATCCGTGATCGCAAGCTTCGAGACCTCCAGCGGGACCGCCAGAACATAGACGAAGTCGTACAACGACCAGTTGAAATCACCGAAGCATCGAGCTGCAACCTCGCCAAACCTGTGACACTTGATGTTGGCAGACTCAGACCTCCACCACTCCAGATACGCACCACTACCGAGGACGACAAGACAGGCTACACGCCGGTCACTGGTCAGACATCTCTCTCGCCCGTCATGCTCGTCGCTGAAGGAGCTCCCGTAGTGCGGGCAAAACACGTCAAGAAGCCAGCGGCGCTCACGCTTGGTAACGCTAGATCGACTCGACCTTGTGCGGTAGCGGTCCGCCAGCCTCAGACGCCGTCGCCACCGTCCTCACCGACGAACACGGCACCCGCCTCGTCTTCGAACTGCCAGCCAGTCGGCACGCCGACCCCCACCACAGCGTTCTCCGCGATTTGTCCTCCAGTCGCTCCACCTCACCAAAAGCTCCTCCCGATCCCCGAGCCCAAAAGCCTCGGGGCCAGAGTACCCGTCCCACAGCAGCAACAACGCCCCCCCTCGTCCGCTCAACAACGCGCCAGCATCTCCTCCTCCTCGTACACATCCGCCAGCAAAGAGGCGCGCCTAGAAGCGCGCCTCGAGGCGCTCGAGCGCGAGAACAAGCTGCTGGAGGCGGCGCTCATGGCCGTGCTCAAGACCGGGGGTGCGCTGAACCGGTGTCAGTGCTTGGGGGCGGGCACTACGAGTATGCATCTCGGCGGTCCTCCCGGCGGGCGGTCGAGTACGTCGGGTAGTGGTAGTGACAGCAGGAATGGGAGTGTGGCGGAGAGTCCGAGCGCGCTGGAGCTCTATATGAGTACGAGAAAGAGCAGTCTGCGGTCTGTCGTGTAGACCGTCCTTGCGAGATATCCGGACTTCGAACCCGTCGTGCCTCTCATGACTGGCCGACTTTTCATCTGGTCAGTCCTGGCTACAGCT
>NAJN01000071.1:0-40718 GCA_005059845.1 Cryomyces minteri | reverse complement strand
TTCCTTTAGCTTTTTGCGAGGGGACAGTTTCTGTTTCTACTATCTCTAAGTTCTAGAATACGTAGTTGTTCCCTAGTAATACTTCTTACCTTTCTAGACAAGGGTGCTATTCCTTCTTCTTGCTTTATACTATCTTGTTAATCTTGTTTATAAGTTTACTAGAAGCGGTATTACGGATTCTTAAAGGTAAACTCTGTTAGAACGTGTCCTCTTTATGGAATTAGCCTTACAATAGGGTTAGCCTTAGGATAAGCAATTAAACAAAGGTAGAAGGCTAAACTAGTTAGTCTTAAGATAGGAACACAAGTGTAGGGAGGTATAGAAGGTATTAGACACTAGACTAGTAAGGGATATTGCGTAGTACTAGCTGTGTTTAGCTAAGTATTAATAAGTAACTTAATTCTCTATAAAGTGGAATAAAGGCCCTGTATATATACATAAGGCAGCTAAGTGCTAAGCAACTAGATAGGGGTACTTAACAAATACCTCTAAAGGTTATTTGCGTTGCCCCTAGACTAGTAGGGAAAGTCCTTCTAGTTTAGAAAAGTACTTTGCTAGCTTTGTCTTAGGAAAGCCATAGGGTTTTTTCTAGACCTATGCAGGGGTACTTAGCCTAAAGTTTGACATGCAGGGGTACTTAGCCTAAAGATAGGCATGCATAGGCTTTTAAGCTTGCAGGATCTAGGCCTAAGGACCTTATGAAAATGAATGTCTTAGAAGGAGAGCAAAATTACCTGTTTCTAACACCCCTCCTTAATTTCTATAGTCCTTACAAGATCTTTCATAGATACTTAAGTAAGGCTTAGAATAAAACTTGCAAAGAGACTTCAATTTGATAAAGGTTATGTTATTATAACTCCTTTATTCTTTGTGTCGCAATTTTGTTATGTTGTTATAACAATTGCTTAGCCTTAGGATAGGTCCTATCCTAGAGCTTAGGGTTATATCTCATAACTCCTATTTTGTTTCTCCATTCTTTAAAGGTAGCCCTAGGTAAGGATTTCGTGAATCCATCTACTAGCTAGTCTTTAGAAGTAGTGTATTCTATAGCTAGAATTCCCTCTTCTATTTATTGCCTTATAAAGTGGTATCTAATGTCTATATGTTTAACCCTAGAATGATTTGTAGGGGTTTTTAATAGACTAATTGCTTGTTACGCCGCTTTAGGGCTTCTAGGCAACTAGCTTATAGCTTCAATCAAGACAGCTATTCTGGTTATATAGTCATAGAGGTAATAGGATATTGTAACCGCATTCTATGCGCGTAGTAGTTAGCCTACTACGCCATTAAGTGCCTATAGCATTGTACTATAGAAACTAATCAGTGCCCTTCCTCTTAATGTTAGGGCCTTCTATCTACACTGTCCTACCCCGCTCTAGATTATATCCTAGAGCGCACATAAGCCGTACGTCTACCGTGCTAAAGCCGTAGACGTCTAACACATAACGCAAATTTGGTGGACTTGTAATATTGATTAAGGCTAGCAAATGTGCTAGACTTGCAACATTGCTAAAGGCTAAGGTAGGGGTACCTCCTATTCTTAAAACATAGTCTTGTGTGCCTACAAGATACCTATATATTCTTTTAAGAGCATTAAAATGCTCCTTAGAAGGATTTAAAACATACTATGATATTTTTGCGACACTAAATGCTAGATCTAGTCTTGTTTCTAGCATTAGGTACATGAAACTTCCTATGTAGGACTAAAATTGCCTTATTTAGTCTAAGGATTACTATTTAGGATTTTTCTGTAGCTCTAGGCTAACTTCTATAGGAGTAGCAGTTAGATTGAGTTTTTCTACTTTGTAGTTTTCTAGTATCTTTTTGATAAAGGCTTACTATGAAAGGTATATAGTCCTAGTAGCCCTATTGCATAGGATTTCCATTCCTAGATAGTAGTAACATGCTCCTAGGTCTATTATTTAGAATCTATTAGTAAGGGCAATTTTTGTGTTACTAATTAATTGCTTACTACTTCTAAAAATAAGTAGATCACTAACATATACAGCTATAATTATAGCTAGTTATTTATTAATAAAAACAGCATAGTCTACATCTATATAGGTAAAACCTATGGAGTGTAAGAAGCTGTTTAGGGTTTAGTACTAAACCCTAAGAGATTGCAAGAAGCTATATAAGGCCCTATTAAACTTGCAGACTAGTGGTCCTTTTAAAAATCTAGTAGGCTATTCTACATAGATTTCTTCTTCTAGTTTGCTGTTTAGAAAAGCTATAACTACATTCATTTGCTCTATTTCTAGATTAAAATGGGCTGCAATTGCAAAAAGTAGCTTATAGGACATAGGTTTAACCACACTAGCATAGGTCTCTGTATAGTCTATGCCATATTTTCATGTGAAATCTTTAATAACCTATCTGCTTTTGTATTTAATGAATTATTCACTAGGTCCTCTCTTTTTTCTATAGACCTATTAACCTTTTAGTACATTCCTATCCTTAGAAAGAGGCACTAGTGTCTATGTTTGCATTTTTGTAAGGTCATTGTACTCTAGGGTTATAGTCTTACTATTTTTTAGCATCTAGTGCTTTTATAGCTTAATTGTAGCTTTGTAGGTCTTCTTAATTTGTTGCTATTGTTCTAGTATAGAATGCTTTGTATGTTGTTGTTAAAGCAATTGGATCTAGTGAGCTAGACAAATCTCTAGGAAATGAGGATTCATTTTCATTTTAGAAGATATTGCTAGAGTCTTGCTCTAGACTATTTTCTTCTTTTTCTTCTTAGAAGATATTGCTTAAATCTAATTGTAGACTATTTTCTTGAAGAACATTGCTTGAGTCTAATTCTAGACTTCCTTAGAGAGCATTGCTTAAGTCTAAGAACAGACTATCTCCTTGTATTTGGAAGGTATTGCTAGAGTCTTGCTCTAAGCTAGTTCTTGTTTTGAAAACATTGCTTAAGTCTAAGTCTAGACTATCTTCTTATGTGGTACCCCTATGTGACTTTATAGAGTCTTACTCTTTAAATTGCACACTAGAAGTCCTTAACACTTGTTTCTTTATAGGATTATAAACCCTATAAATGCTATCTCTTTTATATCCTACTAGAGTACATCTAGTAGATCTTTGATTGAATTTACTAGTGACTTTTTCTAGTGGTATTACTAGAAAGCAGAGACATCCTAGGCTCCTAAAGTGGTCTAAAAAAGGATCCTTTTCATAGTAAAGACTATAAGGGTTTTAGTATCCTATTAAAGAGGAAGGTGATCTATTCCTTAGGTAGATCATTGTGGACATTAATTCTGCATATAGGAATTAAGGAAGCTTAGTAGCTAGAAGGGTAGCCCTTAGCTAGTTTGTAATTGTCCTGTTCTTCCTTTCTACAACTCTATTTTGGTTTAGACTATAGGGAATAGTATTTTCCTAGATAATCCCTACTTGTTTTAGCACTATTTATAGTGCTTAGAATTCTCCTCTATTATCACTTCTTATTCTTTTAATAGAAGTACTACTTTATTGATTTTCTACTAAGGCTTTAAATTTCTTAAAGTTTTAAAGGGTTTCTAACTTTGCTTTTAGTAGGTAAAACCAAGAATAGCGTGAATAGTTATCTGTTATAATAAGAGCATAGCTAGATCCTTCTAAGCTAGTAGGATTTAATAGTCCTATTAAATCCATGTAAAGTAGTTCTAGAATAGAGGTACCCCTATTTAGAGAAACTTGTAAAATCTCCTCTGTCTTTTTTGCTAGAATATAGGGCTAGCAAACAAAAGGGTCTTTTTCCTTATCTAGTAAGGGTAGTCCATTTATTTTGTTACTAAGGGCCCTAAGGCAGTCTTGCTAATTTAGGCGTCCTAGCTTTTTGTGAAGAGTTTCTAGGGATATTCTATAGCCTTTGTTTGTAGCCTTGCTTAAGGCTAAGTCTAAATCCTTATTTATAACATTGCTTAAGGCTAAGTCTAAGCCTTTGTTTGCAACCTTACTTAAAGCTTTATAACTGCTTTTTATAGTACTAGGCATTGCTAGTATAGCAGCTTTTTCTTTAATAGTAGTAAAGGCTACTATTTAATTCCTTGCATTTATAATAGCAGTTTTAGCATTACTAAAATTAACCATTAAGTTATGCTAAAGTAGCTATAGGATAGACAGCAAATTTAAGGCTATGTCTAGAACATAGGGGCGTTCTTATAGAAGCAAAATAGCAGTAGAACTATTTAGTCTTTCTACTACTAGTAGCACCTTTCATTTTCCTTTTATACTAATTGTAGAGTTGTCTGCAATTTGTATAAATGAATTAAAAGGTTTAAAGCCCTAAAATAGGTCTTTAATGCCATATATATGATCTATAGCACCTAAATCTAGTATTCATCTATTTAGTAATAGATCTAGATTGCCCTTTTTTGGAATAGTTAATCCTAAGGTAGTTGTAATAGATTAGTGCTGTTTTTAAGGCCTTAGGTGTGGAAATTTAGACTAGCATTTACTAGAGTTATGATTTTCTTTGTAATGTTTGCAAGTATGTCTAGTAGTAGTACTACTAGTGCTATTGCTTGTGTTGTAAGCAATAGTCTTATTACCTTATCTTCTAGAAGGTTACCTTGTGTTTAATGCTATAGGTTCTAAATTTTCTATAGCATTTCTAGTAACATAGCTACTAGCTGGATTACGGCGTCTTTTTTTATCTAGAATTTAGGCTATAAGCTTATCTTTATTAATCATTGATTCTAGTTTATCCCTAATTTGTTAAATAAGTTGTTATGTAAACAAGGACTAATTAGTCCTATATTACTTAGTGTAAGAGGTGTTGTAAAACAGGTAACAAGCAATAGGTACAAGTATAGGGGGTAGCTAGTATTAAGACAAATAGCTAAGGAGTCTATGTATAGGGGAGTCTTCCTCTAAAGGTGTACTCCCTAGCCTTTTAGCTAGTAGCTAGCTAAGGCTACTCCGGCCGTGCTCTAGTACTAGTCCGGCTATGCTCTACCTATTAGGTACGTGACATAGCCTTCCCCCTTAAAAGCTCTCTTCTACAAGAGCTTAGCTTACGCCTACAACCTACAAAAACCTCGTAAGGACAAAAAAGCTAAACAGGTGTAGCCGTAAAACCTTAATAGGATAAAAGTGGTAGCTATCTTCATAGCTAGCTATTTTTATGCTACTATATAAGGCGGCTTAATCATGTATATAATAAGACAATCTTATTGTTTGTAAGTACAATAAATAGGTCTATTGTTTAGCTAGTTATTAAGTCATTAATTAACGTAGTAGTAGTCCGTATAGTGAATATAACAATAGGAACTAGTAGGTATATTAGCGTTATTCCTCTTTAGCTTGCTTTCCTTCTTTAAACCTCTTTATCTACCGCAATTATGTCTAAATTCATTGATCGCGGCGCTAAGGAGTCTTCATCTAAGAAGGTAGAGCGTAAGAATTGTTAAAAGAGTGAGTTATTATTAACTAGTAATGCCGTTTTAGCTGATTTAGGAAAAGAACTTAACGTAGAAGCGGGGTTTAAGTCCTCTACGCGCTAGCAATAGGACCCTAACGCTAAGTTAGCTCCTAGAAGCCCTATAAGCTCGGTTCGCTTAGACTTGTTACCTTCTCCTAAGTTGCCTAGCTACCGTTACTCTAAGGCCGGTCCGGCCCCGCCCCGTACGCTCTCTAGGCCTAGGGCTAGTACGCGGCCCTTAGAGATTCCTCTTTCTATGAATTTCCCCGTTTTCTCTGTAGGTTGTGCTAACAATAATAGGCTGCTTAATCCTTAATTGCTACTCGAATCGATCCTTCCCCTTACCTAGCGGAGTTGCCGGCTAGTCTCTAGGCTTAGCCCGGACTTTACAATAGGTAGTGCTCCGGCTACGTATACGTGATAACCATTAACAACAAGGTACCGGATTGCCCTAGTGCCCCCGGTAAGTCTTATAAGGTTTGCCGTACAAAGAAGTAGGCTTATAGCTCCTTTTTACGCGGTTACTATTAAGCCGTAAACATTCTCTACTAGCTCGTCCTTGCCGTTTGTAACACCGATGTGTCTACCCCGGCGGGTAAGGCCGCGTACAAACGTCGTGCTAATTGCCTTAAAGAGTATGCAATAGCTTTAGACCGTAGTGTAAAGGCCTAGGAGGCCGGTATTAAGAAGGCTATAGTAGGACATAGGGGTAACGTTATGGTTCTTTAGGCCGCTAGAGATGCGGAAGCTCGTGTTAACTAGGATTGTTTCGCGCTAGGCTACGGTCCTATAGGGGAGAATAAGCCGGCTAATCTGGTTGTAGACAAGCGCTTAGAAAGTAGTCTTAAAGCTAAAGCTTAGCGCTTCCTCGACAGTTCCCTAGCGCGCTACATAGGGAAGTGGTACTACGGATTAGGGTAGTTCCTTTTAGAGGTGGTCTTTTAAGACCTCGGGATTTTATAAGACCCTTTAGCTTCTTTAATGTTTAGCATCCGGGATCCCTCCGGTTACCTTCCGGGACACCTCTAGCTACACTCTATAGGTAGTAAATAGGAGTGTTACTTCTTCCTCTTTTTAGTAACAGGTTAGCCCCGGGCCTTATAGCGTGTTAGCACCTCTAGTGCATAGACGTCCTTTGATAATACCTATTTGTTGTGCGCCGCTAACTATCCGTTCTAGCAAATGTAGTACTATAGCTTGTTACTACTACCTCGCTAGTTTAGGATGTCCCTAACCTCGTATTCTTCCCCGTTGTCTTCCTCTAGCTTAGCTACAGGCCCCGGCTAGAAGCCGTCTAGTTGCTAGTATTGTTTAAAGAGGGAGACGTTAAAGACGTTATGTATACGCTATGAAGTAGGGAGTTGCAGTTGATAGGCGTTCTTACCTATCCTTTCTACTATTAGAAAAGGGCCCTAGAACTTGCTGTCTAGTTTTTTACTAGGCCTCTTAGTGCGTATGTTCTTCGCAGATAGCAAGACAAGGTCTCCTACCTTAAACGCCTAGTCTTTGTGTTTGCGGTTGTAGTACTTTGTTATAGCTACTATTAATTCCGCAAGGTACTAGTAGGTAGTAGCCTATTAGACCTTATAGTACCGCACCTATTCTTAGGCCGCTAGGACGTTAGGTATTAATGCTTCCTTAGCTAGGAGGCGGGCCTAACCCGGAGCGTAGCCGGTAAGGCTACGGCCCCTAGCCAGAGAGCTACCGGCTAGGAGAGGGTCTACAATTCTGTCTAGGATACTTGGTGCAACTCCGTAGGCTAATTCAATAGGGCTTGCTCCCGTAGAGGCGTGTTCTTTGCAGTTATATGCAAACTCCGCGTCCTCTAATAGGGTAGCCTAGTTGTTTTACTTGTAGCTAGTATAGTGCCTTAACCAACCTTCTAGCTCTTAATTTATCCGCTCGGTCTACCCGTCCATTTGCGAATGGAAAGCTGTGCTTAGCTTTCTTTTAATGCAAGGGTAGGCCGTTAGGGCTAACTAGTAGTTGCTTGTGAACACGCTACCCCTATTACTAACTAGCAATCTAGGGGAGCCGGTCTTAAAGACCTGCTTCTACAGGATATTGCTAAGGGCCGGCGCTATAATTGTCTTAGTTACTAGCATAAACCTTGTAAGTTTTAAGAACCGGTTAACAACAACAAGGATAGAGTCGGCTTCTCTTCCTACCGGCGTATAGGAAGGTAGTAGGTCTATGATAAAGTTAAGACTAAAGTGCCGCTACGGCTAACGTGTAGGCGGTAGGGGATTTAATAACCCCTAAGGCTTATACCGGTACACCTTGTTTTGTTAACATGCGTCGTACCGCTTAATATACTTGGCAATGTCCTTAGTAAGGCCTTACTAGGTATACTTGTAGGCTAGGGCTTTAAGCGTTTTAGTCATGCCGTAGTAGCCGCTAATAGGCTTATCGTGGTTTTAACGAAGGATTTTTTACCTTAAAGCCGTGTTTTTAGGGATCTAAACTCTACCCTAGTATCGGAGCAATCCTTAATCGTCTATAGCCTAGCTATTAGGCTTTGCCCCGGTAGTAGCGGTTGCCATTAGTCCCCTACGCCGCGCTACAGATGCGTCTATCTATTGCATAGCGCTTATAAGGCGGATAAGGGGGTTAACCGGCGTGCTTCCTACCGTTTTATCCTCTATAGCTACAACTACTAGAGCGTAAGGGAGCAAGTGTTCTAGACCACTTACGCTCCTAGCGAGTATTCCGCTCGCGTTTTAGCCACGGTCTACAAGGTATCTAGTAGCGCTCCAATTAAGCTCTAGTACCCTTTCTTTGTAAGGAGACTCTTAGGTCTTAACTGGTTCCCCTAGCTTTATAGAACTTAGGAGGGCAACTAAGCGGTTAGCGCTATGCGCCCGCTTATACACCCGTAGCTTCTACTACAACATAGGTAGCATAAAGTTAGCCCCTACCTTTACTATAGAGTACGCCTTATAGTCTAGACGTTATAATAGCGCGTTAGCTAGGTTTTGCGTTCTCTTCCGGTATTTGATTTCAAAATCGAAGGCGCTAAGAGCTATAGCCTATTGTGCTTATTTCTACACAAGCTTCTAGGTCTTACGGAAGTATCTTAGGTTATTGTGATCACACAATACCCGTATAACGTGCTACACGCCCTCTAGATAGTAGCGCTAGTGTTAAAAAGAGGCGTGGATCGCGTATAGCTCCTTATTATACGTTATTAGGGGGTAGTAAGTCGTGCTCTATAAGCGTGGTAAGGCTAGAGTTAAAGGAATAAGGTTAATAGGTAGTTAAAAACTACTACTACCTAGGATTCTCTTTCTATAGCCTATGAATATGACTAGGACCGTCCCGTGTACTTTAGCTAGGACCGTCCTATGTACTTTAGCCGTTTAGACCTAGCTAGTATTCATTTGCATGCTTACTACTTTGTCTTCTATTAGCTACTACTTAATACTAGTTAGATAGAATGATTAATATTATCGCCAGCTATTTTAGGCATCCTATCTACTTGCTAATCTCATAGTAGTTGTGCCTATTCCTTAATACCGTGTCCTATGAGTTAATTACATGAGTTGTTTTATGCTTAATTCTATGCTCGATCTATAATCACTTCTATGCGTGGTTTTATAAGTGGTTATTCTATGCCCTATTTGTCTAGGCCCGCGCGCAGTAGAGATACCTAAAGGCTAGAATAGTTAGCAAATGCCAAGTTAGTAGAACGGTCCCATATACTTCCGCGCTAAGCCTCTATTTCACTAATCTAGCCGTTTACCCTACAATATACGTCCCCTAATTTAATGATTAACCCGTGATCATCTTTAAAGCAAAGCTTTTATTCCTAACGTGCTTATGCCTAACCTTCTACAGCCTATGCCTACAGTCTAGCGTTTAAGAAATCCTCCTGTTATTACATCTAGTTGCTCCTACTTAGTTGCACCTGCTTTAGTTGCTCCTGTATTAGTCGCTTCTACTCTAGTTGCTTCCGCATTAGTTGCTTCTACTCTAGCTTCCCTTGTTCCACTTCTAGTTCTAGCTCTAGTTCCCGTTACGTTAGTCTAAGCTAGGCTAATTCATGCTAGTTGTCTCTATGTGCGCATTTAAGAGCTTAGTAGGCCTAGGTTTTAACCCCTATACACTTTCGTAGCACTTAGATATTAGTCATTGTTTAATCTTTGCTAGTTGTCTAGTTATACTCCGCGGACACCTCTGTAGCTATTACTAACTACTTAGAGCGGTCCTACGTACTTTCCGGCTTATCTTTCTTGTTCTTATCCTTAGAGTCCTCTTTATTGTCCTATGTCTTAGCGTTCCGATCCTCTCGGTCCTTTTAACGCCTCTATTTAGCTTCCTATTTGAATCCATATTTGTCTAGCTTTAAATCCTGTTCCTACGGAGACCTTAGCCCTCTTAGCTTACCCTCTTTACCTAGGGTTTAGACCACAAGACAATCTTTAAGTTGGTAGTAGCTACTTAGCGGATTCATAAAATCCAAATTCTCGCTAGACTTTAGCGTAAGTAGCTCCTTATAGTCGAGCTTTACTATTGTTTGTAGCACGTCCTTGTCCGGGACGTAGTACCTAGGCTAGGTCTAGTTTAGATTCTAAGACACCTAATGTCTTGTTTGCGCTAGTAAGGTCGGCCCGTACGCCTTGTATTCTAGTTCCCGTACGTACTTTAACTGCATCTGTAAGGCTTCTATTATTTCGTATTAAGCTAACTATATCCTTTCTTGTTAAATCTTTAGGTCTAGTCCTAGAAGCTCATCTTGTTCTTGCAATACTAACGGGTAGGTCTAACAAATCTGCCCTAGTATTACCTTACTAACCTATGAAGAGATCTATAGTGGTATTACTGTAGGGAATAGGCACTAAATTGTTCTAGCTACCGTTGCTTTAACACCCTCCGGAGGTATAACTAGGACTAAATCTCGATACGCCGCCGCAATTAAGCTTACTATTCCTAGCTATAGCAATTTAAGAGTTTCCCTATTAGATAGGACCCTTACAAAGCCTAGGTAGATGATAGCTCTTATACCTCCTTCTTTGCCCGTCTCCCTATACAGTACGTGTGCGCTTCAAAACAGAACCTCTCCGCTTTTTAATGGCATCTTAACAAACTCCTACCTATTGTTCTTTAGATCTACGTCGCTTAATACCGTGTTATTAAGCGGAGTAATAGCGGTATTTAGCGAGTTTTTCGTAAGTTTTAACCGGGCCTAGGCCTACTAATAGCTAAGATTAGACTCCGCTCCTAGTATTGTAAACGTGCAGTTTCTCCTGCCTTTATTAACTAGTAATACTTGTGTATTCACTATATTGCATCCCTAGTCTATCTAAAAAGCCTTTTCTAAGTTTAGATTAATAGCAAGCTTATGCTTTTAGCGGTTTGCGTAAAGAACTCTTACATAGTGTAGATAGGAGATTAACATAGTGCTACAATCTAGCCGTAGGTAGCAGTTTAAAATGTATAGTAAGGGATCTACCTAAATTGCTTACTAAAGTAGGCTATAAAAGCAGTTACGTACCTACCTATAGGTCTTGTGATTTAGGAGGTCCCTAAGGTAGTGCGTATAGAGTTATAACTCTTCTATCATGTTTTTAGCAACTCCTTGTTCTTCCTACTAGTTAAATACGTTCATTTAAACCACCCCTTCCTCTTTCTAGGTTTCTCCTAGGGTAGGGCACACTTCCTACAATACAGCTCTTGCATTATGCTAATATTTGTACTCCTATACCACGTCTTAATCAAATCTCAATATTCTTAGGAGGTCTAGCGGGAGTAGGGCCCTCCTATTAGGACGGAAGGTTTTTAGGGCCGCATTCTTACACCTTAGCTTGTTAGGATTGTATCTCTAGCTATAAACGGCATTAAACTGTAAGAGTACTTCTTCTCTACCTACATGCGAGACCTTATAGCTAAACTTGTGCGCTATTATTATTAGATGAAGCTAGTAAATAGGCTCCTAATTGTGGTCTTGTCTTAGATACTTAACAACCTCTACAATTACCCTAAGCGCTACTACATCCTTATCTACACAGTCTTGTATTTTCTGCTTCATAGTAGCAGATCTAGGCGTGTAGTTGCAATTGCGTACGGTTTTAAGGAAATACCTTCCTCCTTTACTCTTTAGCTTGCTTACTCTTTTCCGTTTAGTGCCCGTCTGATTCTTGTCCGTCTCCTCGCCCTTATCTTTAGCTAGTCCGCTCGCTTTTACAGTGTCCTTAGAGACTTTCTGCTTTTTTGCAGGTAACGGCTTAGTCGGGGTTTTCACCGCATTCTCCGGAGGAGGGTATACCTATACCTAAGGAGCAGTCTAAACATTAACCGGAGTGAAACCCTAGGTATAGGCACCTAATGCGTCTGCACTCTACTCTAGCAAAGGGATAGGAGTAGCCGGTATAGTCCTATGTAACGTGAGGTCTTTAACTAGTAAGCTATCTAGACTAAGCTCTCCTATACATATTATTCCTAGACTAGTCTAACCTTCCTACTCTAGTTGTCCGGGTGTTACGGTAGCTGTAGGCGCTCCTTCTGCTCTAGTTACCTTAGGCACCTAGGGAGTAACTATAGGGGTTTAAACTTTAGTAGCGTTCTGCTAAAGCTTAGAGATTATTAACTAGACAAGCGCCTAGTTCATACCTAGCCCTATAGGTAGGACTATCCTATGCACTTCTAGTTAGATAGTTTCCTACAATCCTTTAAGTAATTCTAACTCTCCTAGGGCAATTAGGGCAACCTAATCTGTGTTCCTCGTCTAACCTAGGCCTATTAGTAAGATCGTCCCGCGTATCTCTGTTTTAGTCCTTTCTAGCGCCGATAAAACCTCCCCTGTATGTGCTCCCTAGGCTAAATCCATGATTAGTGCGTCTAGTAGTTGTTCCGGATCAATTAGTAAGACAGCTCTATGTACTTCTAACTAAATAGCATCCCCTACTACTACTTCTAGTGGATGCGCATCTAGCAGATGTCCTAGATTAAAAGGTAGAGCTAATCCGTATATTCCTAGCGGTGCTAAAGCTTATAGATCTAGAGCGGTTAATAAGTTGGTACCGGATGCTTCTAGCTACGTCCCTACGGGTAGCTCTGTAGTTGTTAGGACGGTCTTAGGCACTTCCGGCTACACTACCGTTAACAACTCCGGTGCAATTAGTAGGACTATTCTATGTACTTCTAACTACGCCGCTACCGGCTACTCTAGTACGATTAGTAGGGCAATCCCGGATACCTCTAAATATAGCGCTATAGGCTACTCCGGCGCGGTTAACAGGATAGTCTTAGGGGCTTATAACTCTAGCTATGTTACTACTACCTACACTTACGCTGTTACCGGGACGGTCCCGGGTACTTCTAGCTGTACTACTCCGGTTCCGCTACTTGCAGTTGTAGTAGGCTATTCTTTACTTAACGTTGTAGTGGTGCTGTTTACTATCTACGTCTAGGAGGTTTGTGTAGTAGCTTCCTTTTCTCCTTTCTTACCTTTCTTTGATTTTGCTAACTACAGTTTATCATTTACTCTATCTCTTTCTAACTACGCTAGCACTAAAACTTTTGATTCTAGAGCCTTTTACTCCTTACTATATACTAATCCTAGTAGTTGTAGGTTATATTTTTCTTCTAGAGTGCCTTATGCATTAACCTTAACCTTGTACTAGCCTACTTTTCCTACCACTACATTGTATGCTTCTACTATTAATGGCTGTGTTTAGACCTTGTTACGGTCCATGTTTGCTAGGACTTTCTAGTTAGCTGTTACGGTATACATTGTAGTAGATTTGCGGTTGTCCTTTTTCCTTACTACTAGGCGGTTTAGGACTACATAGGTGATTATATTTAAAGCTTCTTTTGTAGAGTAGCGTTTAGCTACCCTAACTATTTCTTCTAGTTCGTTAGCTTGTAGAGGAATTCCATTATCTCTTTTTAGTAGCCGGTAGCTTTCATTGATTTCTAGCTATTTGTCTAGGAGGCAACGGGTTACCTCTACTTGTTTATCTCTACGAGGTTTTAAGAACTTAATTGTCTAATTAGCGCTCTAGAACTTTGCCTTTATATCTTTTTTGTACTTCCTTCCGACCTTTCTAGCTTCTGCAAAGATCCACAACCCTAGGTTAGATACAGCATCCTTTACACCCTTCTAATAGGTCTCTAATGCGCCTATTAACTCTACTATAGCCTTCTAGCCCTCTTTTACGTCTAGTGTTTTTACCTAGGTAATAGCTTCTTTAATTGTGTTAAAGGATTAATCCTAGATAACAAGTACCTATGTAGTCTAAGCTTGTAGCTAGTAAGGAACTAGGCTAGTCCTAGGGTTTTAGGCTCTAATAGTACTAGCTACTCCCTTTCTAGCATTGTTATTGTTATTAGCTACACCCTCTATACCTACCTCCGTTGTAGTAGGTACGTTAACTTCTTCTCCTTTATTATCACTCTATTACTCCACCTAGGCGGCCTTTTTACTTGCTTTTATAGCTCTACAAGTGGCATTCCTAAGGTTTTTCTTGCTTAGAGCTATTCTTGTAGCTTATTTGTTAGGTTCTATTGTAGCTTTCTAATGGTAAAGTGTGTTTTTTACCTCTTTAGCACCTTCTAGTTGTTAATTTTAGTTAGAAAGGCTACTACTAGTGTTACTATGATAATCTCTTAATCTTCTAATGGGTTTAGCTTCTAGTATCTAATGAAAAGTGGGGTTTTGGGAAAATTTAGAAGTTTTAGTAGAAGAGTTTGTGCTTTAAGGAAGATCTTAGTAAGGTTTGTAGTAAAGCTCCGTGCTAGCTGTTTCACTCTATACTCCTGTTTTTGGTTCTTTTTTGTTGCCTAGTACAGTTTTCTAGTAGTTTTCTAGTTCTATTACATACGTAGGCTTAGGCGCATTTACTAGTCTAATTTTTTAGTGTCTACTATTAGTTTTTGTGGAGAAAACGCAGTTTTAGAGTTACCCTAGTAAAGTTTGTTTAGGGGTTTGTCCCCTAACTAGTTCACGTGACTAAGTAGGCAGGACGGTCCTACTTTCCTACGGCCGTACTCACGTAGCTAGGACGGTTCTACTTTCCTGCAGCCGTGCTTAAGTAGCTAGGACGGTCCTACTTTCCTTTAAAATTAGAGCTCTATAACACTTATTTATTCTATCCCTTATTTTCTAAAGCCTATCCTAGGCTTAAACGTATCCTACTGTGTAGTTGTTGTATTAGTCCCTTTTAATGTCCGTATGCGGGATTTCTACGTCCGGCTACTCCCTGTCCTTATCTTCTTCTATTACTTTGCTACCTCTATTCTTAGGGATATTACCCTGTACTTCTTTGTTATTCTTATTGTTTTCCGAAGAGTCCTTATCTGTTAGCGCCCGCAAAACGCTTCTTAGCCTAAACACCTTTAGTCTATCCCTTGTAAATATTCCTAACAAAGGGGCACCGTCTAGTTCCTCTAAGAAGTACGTCCCTAAAGTCTCTACTAACTAAGCTATCCATTTTAGACCTTTCTATTAGAACATTAGCTTGTCTATCCACAATTTCTCTTGTTTAGTATCATGTAAGAGGACTAAAGACCCTATAACTAGCTATTCCTATACCGCATTATAGTATTCATTGTAGTACTCCTAATTGCCTTCCCTACTACGGCGGAGAAAAAGAGCTATTTCTTCTAAGCTATCCTACTTTCTTGCCAATTGTAGTGCTTAGACTACGAGCAGTTAACCCGTAGTCCTTATGCCGGACCAGTCTAGGCCTTACTAGCTAGCATGCTCTAGTTCTATAGGAAGTACTATGTTAGCGCTATATAGTAACTCTATAGGAGTTTTACTAGTAGATCTCTGCATAGTAGTCCTATCCGCCTAAAACACCTATAGGTAGTGTTCTAGCTATCCTTTTTACGTCCCTTTTGTAAGCTTAGATAGCGCGTCCATAACAGGCTAGTGTCCCCTTTCTTCTAGACTGTTTGCTTCCGGGTAGTATGTAGAAATCTTTATCATCTTAACCTAATATTTTGCTATTATTGCCTCCGTGAACAGCTTGTTTTCCGGCCCTCTATCACAAACAAGATGCCTAAAGCATCTATGTCTACAAATAACGTCTTTAAACAAGAACCGCGCTACCACCTTAGAAGAAGCAGCGGTAATTGCTTGCTACTTAGGCTAGCTAGATAGATGCTCTTAAGCAATAACTAGGTAGTTTTTACCCGCCGCCGTAGGCATGTAGATTAAGTTAACAGACTACTACTCTCCTAGTACTAACTAGTAGGTAAGGTGTAGTTCTTCTTTTGTCCAAGCCGGTATCCTCTTTTAGTAGTCTTTGCATAAAAACACATAGGTAGTAACATATTTAAATACATCTAGCTACTAGTACCTATTAGCTACTTTTTAGTACGTGCCTTTGCGCCCTCTATAACCGGAGTTATCATGCAATTTGTAGAGGACAATTGCCCGTAGGTCTTTATTGTTAATAACTTGCTAAAGAGGCTAATTCCGGTAGTTCCGTCTAAACAGGTGTCTTCCCTTAACTAGATGCTTTAATGCCACTTTCTTTAGTTTCTAAAAGTCTTTAGTGTTTAACCCTAGCGGTTGCGCTAACGTTAGCAGGTAGTTTGCAATCTACAGAGACTCTTCTAAGTACTTTCCTTTGAGTAACAATAGCGGCTCCTTGTCTTTAAGCGCTATTGCTAGGTAGGCTAACACGTAGAACAAGTTAGCGTTAATTACGTTGTTAATATTAACCTCGTTTTTATCGTTAATATCATCTAAAGCTATCCTAGGTCTCCTAGACAGACTGTCCGCTACCGTATACTTCTTCCCTAATATATGCCTTACTTTAAAAGTAAACAGGCGGATCTAGGCTACCTATTAAGCCATTACTAAGCCCGGCAGATCTAATGCCGCTTTGTTAAGCTAAGCTAAAAGCGTATTTGCATCCACTTTAATGATGAAAAACACTCTATAAAGGTAGCTTTAGCATTTCTTTAGGCACTTTATTAGTCCTCGGCATTTAAGCTTTCCTACATTGTATAGTTACTCTCTCTTGCTTTAAAGGCCGCTCTTATACCGTATTAGATACTTAATCTTCTTATTTACAGGATCTTCTTAAAAGAGATGTCTACCCTAGTTTTTATTACTAGTATTAGAGCCTAATATTAGAAGTCTAGTATTAGGTCTATAGTTCGCTAAACAAAGCGCTAGTACGATTGTAAGGGCCGTCTTTAGATTATCTATTACACGGCTCTACTTATCTTCCTACACAAATGGTTCTTGTTTCTTAAGCAGTTAATATAGCGGCTCTACGCGTAGAGCATACTTAACAATGAATATTTAGTATTAGGTGTAGATACCTACAAACAACCGCACCTTAGTAGCACTTGTACAAGCTAGCTACTTAATGATCTTAATAATAGTAGCTATTACGGGGTGTTAGCTTTACGCATTACAAACAAAGCCTATAATCTTTACTCTACTCTAGCTAAACTGTGATTTCGCACTAGAAATTGTTAACCTAGCACGCTTAAGATTAGTAAGACACTTGTCTAGGTTCTAAAAATGTTCTAATACGAACTTCTAGATACTAGGCGCTACTTCTTGCTTATTATATCTTGTTTTTAGGCCGTATATCCTAACATTATTAAGGAAGGTTAAGTAGCGGGTTCCTATGTACCGTTCTAATACCATATTAATGATACGTACAAGTTAAACCACTAAGTTAGTAGCTCCTTAAGGAAGTTAAGTATGCTAAAGTAGGCTAATAGGGGTATTAAAACCAGTTAAATCACGGTACTACTTAGCTAAACCTATCTAGTTATATCTAGAGAAAAGATCAACTAATAAAGTAAGCTGCATACACGTAAAGGTCTCTGAAAACTCGTCTATAGCTAGAGGGAGATTTGCGTCTTAAATAGTAACCTTATTAATAAGCATAGCTACGTGTACTATACGATATTTTCCAGCGTCCTTCTTTTTTACTAAGAACCACGGGTTATAATACGGGCTATAGCATCTTTCTAGTAGACCTGCTTCTAGTCTTTCTTTTAGCATCGTGATTACCTACGTATGTAGCAACTTAGGCACTAGAAAGCTCGGAGCTTGCTAAGCGCTATAATCTATTGTGCGGATTTCTTGTAGAGGGGTAACCTCCGGTTTTACTATCCAATCTTAGTGAAGTTAAAGGCAACCGCTACTTCTCGCGCGAACAAGATTTCTAGGAGTAGGTCTTACTCTATAGGTAGTAGTTTCTTTCCTATAGCTAGGGCTATAACAGGCTCGGGCTTAAGGCGGGATCCTCGCGTAATTCTAGAGAACTTTAGTATAATCTAGCTAGCATATTTGCCTAACTGCTTTAGTAGCAATAACTCTTATTCTAGGTAGGTAGTTCTCTAGGTAGGAGATCCCCCTAGTGTTAAACCGTCTAATTTAGAAGCATTAACTGGTCTTACTTTCTAAGCCTTTCTCTTGTAGGCGGTAAACACATTTACTACCGGCATAGTAGCTACTACTTACCGTCTACCTTCCTCTTGCATTCTCGTCTTAAGTTTTATCTTCTAAGCCGTTGTTATTAAGCCCTTCCTCTCCTATACACGTTAAATCGATTGTTTAACGGCATATAGGTCCGTTTAACGGGACAATCGCTCTTCTAACTATTTACATATATTAGGTAGGAAGATTCTAAAAGTCCTTTCTTCCGTTACTATAGCCGTTAGAGGTTCCTGTACTAACACTATCTAAGCAGCTATACCACCTATTACTAAGACTATCCCGCGTACTTTTCTGCCGGGCGGTGTACGCGTTTGCTTATCCGCTTCTAGAGATCTTCCGTCCGCACACCGTTACTCTATTAACTAATAGTCTTCTTGTATATCCTCTATAGCTATAGCTATTACCGGTATGCTTTTAGTAAGATCCTATCTAGTACAAGGCTTACCTATCCTTTTAACCCTTTAGTTGCAATAGCAAAGTCCTACATAGTGCGTTTTAATCCTCTTCCTAGAATGCACCCTATAAAACTTGCACGCGTATTCCTATTTATAGCGGTAACCGTCCCTTCCTAGGCACTATTATTACAGTTCCTACTTTCCAGTTAAGCCTTTCTTTCCTAGGTTCTACTAAGGATTATTCCCTAGACATTATAGCCTTCTACTACTAGAAACGGTACCTCGTGTACAATCCCTCTAAGGTTAACGCGTATAGCCTTACATATGCCTATAAACTTTCCGCTACTAGTAGCCCCTTGTATTTGCATCCGGGTTCCTAGCTAAATAGGGAGTCTAAGTTGGGTTGTAGTAGCGTACGTTATTAAATAGCACTCTACGCCGCTATTAAGAATTACTTCTACTTCTCTTTTCCTCTATTCTATCTTTACGGGCACTCTAGGGCTTTCTACTATTAGTAGATCCTCTTATAACGCTAACAAATCATATCGGTTTACTCCCTCTAGATTCCCTAGGTCTTCTAAGTTATAACCATCCTTACCCGCTTTAATAGCTCTACATTAAACTAGCTTATAGTTCTTTCCGTTTGTCTAGACTATTAATGTTTCTTCTACTATTCTAAGTACCGAGGCGTTATTCACGCGGGCCTTAGGTACTAACTCCGCTGCTTTAGCTATCTTGTCCTTTACCTTGTAGTTAGGATTTAGGATGCAATTGTAGAACAGTTTAGACACCGCTAGCGCTACACCTATAAAGTTAGATAGGAGAAGGGTTACATTAGTGTTAAGTATTGCATTCTTAAATACTTCTTCTAGATTTACGTCTAGAGCAATTTGTCTATCTAACTAAAATGTCCTCGGTTTACCCCTTTAGGCTTAGGCCTTTGTTAGCGTTAGTAGGACTACCGATCGTATTTCTTCTATGTTAGCGTTAACATCTATAGGTAATAGTGCCGTACCGCTAATTCGGGTTTCCGCTAGTAGAGTGCCCTGCGTTAATAGCTTATCCTCCTCTCCTACTACAGGCTACACGTAATGCCTGCTCCTGTTAGGGACTCGTACGAGGTTCCCCTATAAGAACCCTTGTACAAGACCTTGGGAACTGGAAGACTCGCTTAGGCAAGCACGCTAAGCCTACATTCACTTAGTAGCTTGGCGCTACATAAGCTTTGTTCTTATGCGGAGAAGGGACTCCTCTCCCTTCTCTTCCTTAGTTATTCCTTCTTGTATTTAGGAGCCTCTTTGGATTGCGACAATCGAGAAGTTCCCGTAGCATTAGGAATAACTCAACTTTACAACTTGCAGTAGAAGACTAGCTGCAACCATTGTACGGAACAGGAGACCTGCAACCTGCAGTAGGAGACTAGCTGCAGGTATCGTACAATATGGAGGAGGATCAAACCAAGGAGATCCACGATACCTTCGCAAAATTTGCAGACGAGATGCGCCTCCTACGAGAGGAGATGGCTATGCGCTACGGGACACAGCAAGCAGAGAGCGCTGCCCTTTGTACGGACCTCGAAACGCTCCGCTCTTCGAACCTGAACGCTACAACGTCCTAACAAGACACCCCGAGTTCAACAATCCCAACGATCCTAACCACGGAACCGACGACCCTTCGTACGAATCGTTCTAGAGCCGCCTTTCCTAACGTAGAACCCTTCACAGGAGAAGACGCGACCCTATTCCCTGCCTTCATAGTTAACCTCGAGACAAAATGGCTCATTAACGCAGGGGTATACTGCTCTGAGGAAGAGAGGGTGCTATATGGTTTTAGTAGGCTAAGGGGTAAGGCTACAAAGCGCATCCTTCCATGGATACAAGAACGCTTAGGAGGACAACACCCCCTTTGTACGGAGGACTTTAGAAAGATACTTGACCAGGCCTTTTAAGACCTAGATGTGCGTCACAAAGCTCTGTCTAAGCTTAATAGGATGAAGCAAGGCAGCTAAGACGTTCGTACAAAGGGTTCTGTTAACAGATCTAGCGCATTAATGAGCAACAGAAGAGACTCCTTCGACTACAAGGGTACATAGGTCGTACGACCACCTAACACTACCCTTATGTCTCTAGACAACGCGCTTGTTAGAACTCGCCGGAAAAGATGGAATGGGAACTAACCACTGCACAAGCTGCCGCTCTTCGTACGAGTAAGAAAGAGAGGCAAGGGCCTCCTACTAAGTGGGTCTCGTAAGAGGTAATAGACAAGAGAAGGGCATAGAGGGAGTGCGTGAGGTGCGGGATAAGAGACCACTTCGCAAGAGACTGTGCCTATAGCCCGGCTTAGAGACCTCGTACAACGACCCCTACGCGTGTAGCGGCAGCTAGGCTTAGAAGCAAAGATGTCGACGAGGAAGATGACACCTCTAATGGAGAACATTCCTTTGAGAAACAGGAAAAATAGAACCCCTCCTACGAAGTTGTGTACGAGGGTCTAGTAACAATAAAAAGTACCTCTTTGATTGGTAGGACTTTAAACGCAACCATATGAACTCGACTCCTTTTGTAGTGTATGCCTTCCTTGACTACACAGCGAAGGCACGAACTCTAATAGACAGTGGCTATCTAAGTTACGGAGTAATAAGCAAACGCTTTGCGAAGCGTAATGGCCTAAAGACTTTTGGAATAACCCCAAAACCCATAAAGGGTGTCACTAGGGATATTAAATACGTAACCTACGTGGTTTGTACGAGGATGGACATCGACTTACACACAGAAGATTTAGCATACTTCTATGTCATTCCGGATCACCTAGGGTATGATCTTATCCTAGGTAAACCATAGCTTGTACAACAGGATGGGAGATTAGAAGCTGGAAGAGGTAGGCTATACCTACAAGCAATAGGAGCCCGGCTCTACAATAGGGAAAGGAGACCTCTCCCTAAAGCCGATATTGCTTAGATTTCCGCCGCTACTATAGGAGCGTATATACAACGGAAGAAGAAGACAAACCAAAAACAAGCCCCTATAGAGATCTTTGCCGCGACAATAGCAGACGTGCAGAAAGCACTAGCACTAAAGAAACATATTAATCCTCGTACGAAGCTTCCGCTATAGTACAAAGAATTCCTCCGGTTGTTTAGCCCGGACAAGGCGACCGAGCTGCCACCGCACCGAGGGCCTGGAATTAACCATAAGATCGAGCTCGTACGATAGGAGGGCAAAGACCCGGAAGTTCTATAGGGCCTATTATACAGCATAACACAAGAGGAGTTGTTAGTGCTAAGAAAGACTCTAGCCGACCTGCTAGACAAACAGTTTATAAGAGTAAGCCACTCTTCTGCAGCTGTACTAGTTAGTGTGGTTAACAGTCCGTCCAATCCGGATTGATTCAGGATCTACGCCGGGCGTGACGGGTTGTACTAAGGTAGTTTGGACTTTCGCCTGATTTCCGTGCGTGGGATCCATCACGCCCGGCGTAGATCCTGAATCAATCCGGATTGGACGGACTGTTAACCACACTGGTACTAGTGCTCTTTGTACGAAAACTAGGAGGAGGCCTCCGATTCTGCGTTGATTATAGAGCCTTAAATGCTATCACGAAAAAGGACCGGTACCCTCTACCGCTTATTTAGGAGACGCTAAATCAGATCGGAAAGGCTAAGTGGTTCACAAAACTTAACGTCTCTACCGCATTCCACAAAATCAGGATTGCGAAAGGATAAGAATGGATAACTACCTTTTGTACGAGGTATAGCTTGTACGAATGGTTAGTAACACCTTTTGGTTTAGCAAACGCCCTAAGCACATTCTAGAAATACATAAACTAGGCACTACGAGAATACCTCGACGAGTTCTGTTTAGCATATATTAATGATGTTCTTATCTATACAAACGGCAACCTAGAACAGCATCGTACGCATGTAAAGCGCGTTCTTTAGAAACTCCTAGATGCCGGACTTTACCTCGACATTAGTAAATGCGAATTCAAATGCTAAGAGACTAAGTACCTCGGGTTTATTGTACGAGCCGGAAAGGGGGTCTAGATGGACCCGGATAAGGTTAAGGCAATCCTAGGCTAGCAACCACCTACAACTGTTAAAGGAGTTAGGGGGTTCCTCGGCTTTGCAAACTTCTATAGGAAGTTTATCCAAGGATTCTTAGACGTTATACGACCCTTACTACAGTTAACTCACAAAGACTCGCTATTTACGTGGACAACGGAGTGCTAAACGAGCTTTAATAAGCTTAAGTCCTTGTTTTTAAGGGGTCTAATCCTTGTAGCATTTAACCCGGATTGTACGATAGAACTTAAAACCGATTCCTCTAGGTATTGCATCGGCGGAGTACTATTACAATAGGATGACAAAGGGATCCTTTGCCTTTATACGTACTTCTCAAAAAAGAACAGCCCCGTAGAGTGCAACTATGAGATTTATGACAAAGAGCTTCTTGCAGTCGTATAATGCCTCGAAGAGTAGGATTCTAAGTTAAGGTCTATTTCAAAATTCGAGGTTATTACCGACTATAAGAACCTAGAATACTTTTTTACACTACGGAAGCTCTTAGAGCGCTACGTACGGTAGTCTGCCTTTCTAAGTTGCTTTAACCTTACGTTTTGCTATAGGCTAGGCGTCGATAACGTACGAGCGGATGCACTCTTACGGAGAGACTAGGACATACCGTCCTCGGAGGACAATAAGAGAATCCGCTCTCGTACAATACAACTACTACGCGCTCCGGAACCTACGATAGTAGGAGTAGTGGTACAAGTCCTACCTATACAAGATGTTTAGGATGAAGAACAGGTAGCTAATAACCTCTAGACACTAGCCTACAACAATGACAAAGACTATAAGGCTACAAAACAAGCCGTACGAGAGGGCTTACAACACTTTCCTTCCGGCTTACAGCTAAAGGTCTCTATTGCTAAATGCTCTATTAGCATTACGGGCAAGTTGCTTTTCCGGGGGAGGGAGTAGGTTCCTTTTTCTAAACCACTCCGTACAAAGATCATCTAAATAGCTTACGACTTAATGCTATTAGGCCACCCGGGTAGGAACAAAACCTACCTTATAGTACAGAAGCAATACTTTTAGCCGCGCCTCTTACAAGATGTTCGCCGCTTTGTACAAAACTGTAACGTATACGGCCGCACAAAATCATGGAGGGAATAGAAACACGGCCTCCTAAAACCCCTCCTAATACCGGACTAACCCTAGTAAGAGCTCTTAATGGATTTCATTACCAATCTACTAGACTACAACGGTTGTACAAACATTATAGTCGTTATAGATAGGCTAAGTAAGGGCGTAATATTCATACTAATAGGGAGTATTACTATAGAGGACGTTGCATAGGCTTTTATTCAGAATGTTGTACGATACTATAGCCTACTAAAGGCTATTGTCTCTAATAGAGGCGTTTAATTCACAAGCAAAATATAGAAGAGGATATGCTAACTGCTTAAAACCACCCGGAGGCTATTAACGGCGTACTATCCCTAGACAGATAGGTCTATAGAGAGGATAAATAGTATACTTAAGACATTCCTCTGTTTGTACGTGTGCTACAACTAATCGGACTGGGCTAAGCTGCTACCTATAGCAGAATTAGCTATTAATAGTTGTACGGCTACTACTATAGGTATTACGCTATTCTACTTCTATCACGGATTTGACCCGATACCATTTAATACCTCTAAACCGTTAGCTAAATACTAAGAGATAGAGGGTAGGAGGATAAACCCTATACAGTAGGGTAAAGCTGTTGTACAACAACTCTAATAGGCAACTAAATAGGCATAAGCCTCGATAGTATATACGTAGTAGTAAGCTAAAGAACAAGCAAACAAGCATAGGAGCGCCGCACCCCGGTACCGCGTAGGGGATAAAGTCTAGCTAAGGCTAAAAAATATTCGTACGGAACGCCTAAACAAGAAACTTAACTGGAAAAACGCAAAGTACACAGTAACTAAGTGCATTAGTTCACATTCCGTACGGTTAGACACCCCTACTGGAATTCACCCTACCTTTCATGTTAACCTCCTATAATTAGCCTCTATAGATCCGTTCCCGTTACAATAGAAGGATAACGTTTAGCTACTAGCTATCTAAGTTAACAACTATAATAAATACGAGGTTAAAGCTATTATAGGAGAGCGTTGTACAAGACAAGAAAGAGGCTACCGCATGTAGTACTAGGTTAAATGGAAGGGCTACGCGGAGACCACCTAGGAACTAGCCGTAGCTTTAGAAGAAATAGCTGCATTAGAGAAATAGCTCGCACAACCCCCTTGTACGAGCGCCCCTACCTTATAAAGATAAGATAGGGGGGGAGATATAGGGTAACGTAGACGTTAGGGAAGCACGACGGGTTTAACACTAGAATGATCATGTTAGAAGAGTTTGAATTGCCATTATTAACTATAGCGGCAAAAGAGCATAAGGTGCTTTGTACAGAAGTAGCAACGGAAGTTTAAGGACTAAACTACCACGTAGGTTCTCAATTATCTAACTCCTTAATAGCTGTACGAGGGATCGAAGCGACGGAAGTAGGCACAAACTTTGCCTTAGTCTTATTGTAGAAAAGGCACGACGTAGCCCTATCCTTCCATTTGCAACTAGTATAGCTACCACCCTAATATCTAGGTAAGCGCACCTACTTAACAAAGACCGCACGGCTGTTATTAGAATAGACAGGACCTATCTTCACGCTCCTAGATGCAATAAGGACGGCATTAACGTACGAAGGTTGTCCACTGTTAAGCTAAGTTAAAGTTAGCTTCGTACAAAGAACAATAAGTCTAGGCCTACCTGTTACGCGGTTAACAAGTTCTTGCGGATAGCAAACTCGTACGAAGGAAAAGTCTAGATAGCCTTCTAATTAGGAGTGTAGTAGAGCCTAAACAGGGCCTTATTGCCCTTAGTAGTGATCTTGTAGTAGATGATCTCCGGCTTGTTAGGATTCTTACGGACTACAAGAAGCCTATTCTAGAACGCCCTAGTTAGGGCTACTTTAAGAGGATTGTATAGAACACAAATTAAGGCTATCTAGATTGTAATTAGCTTTAAAAACAGAAAAGAGCTAAGGCTTGTACAATAATGGTGTTGTTAAAGTTAATGCTAGTCTGATTAATGACTGTTATTGGAAAGAGGTAGGAGAAATTTGTCGGAGTAGAATAAAAGAGTTTAGGTTTAAAAGCGAGGAAGAATCCCTACTTATAGTAGGGTACACGCAAAGCAAACAAAACAAGTGGAGTTGTAGCTCTACTTTAGGCTGTAGTAAGGCTTTTACTTCACTTAGTTGCTTTAAGTGAAGTGTTACTCTACTTTAAGAGGGAGGAGGGGGGTATTGTTAGAGACTCGTACAAGGTTCCCCTATAAGAACCCTTGTACAAGACCTTAGGAACTGGAAGACTCGCTTAGGCAAGCACGCTAAGCCTACATTCACTTAGTAGCTTAGCGCTACATAAGCTTTGTTCTTATACGGAGAAGGGACTCCTCTCCCTTCTCTTCCTTAGTTATTCCTTCTTGTATTTAGGAGCCTCTTTAGATTGCGACAATCGAGAAGTTCCTGTAATAGCTCCTAACACTCTTAGCCGTAGGTAGACTAGCTTCTAACTAAGCCCGCTGCTTTACGCTAGGTTTTATTACACGGAAATCCTTCTAGTTTAGGGCCGGCGTCTATCCTATATCATTTAGGGCCTTAGAAGACCTTATAGCGCGAACCTCTACGAAGAACTCCGTCCTATTAGCTTGGATATTATCTTCCTTATTAGTATCTTCTTCTATCTAAACAAAGTTTGCTATTACGGTTTGCGAGGCTATATCCTGTATTATAGACTTTTCCTAGTTCTAGATAGCCGCCTACTTTTTTTCATAATAGCAATCAAGCTACTAGCAAACCTATTAGTAGTAAAATAGCTCGCTTACGTTTAAAAGTCGAAATTCGTCTCCTTAGGACCTATTTAGGCCTATAGCTTTACGTCCTAGCAAGGTAAAATGCATTTGCCCTACCTAGTAGAGCTAATTCACCCTAGGGCATTTCCGCATCTAATGTCCATCTTTTTTACAGAAGTTACAAAGAGTAGATGCTATACCGGTTACGGTAGCGTACGCTACCCTAACATACTAAGTTCTAGGATTAGCTCTGCTAGCATTTGCCGCCTAACCGGTTTAGCCTCGATAAACTCCTTGTAAAAGAGCCTATCCTAGAGCTATTAGCGGCTTCTAGCTAGGGGCCGTTCCCTAGATACGGCCTAGATTTCCCCCTACTACGCAAGCTTTAAAACGTTAACGGATAGGTTACTAAACATCTTTGTTAGTTCCTCCGTAGCCTTTGTGCTTAGCTCTTGCATTTTCAGCAGACTAGGGTCTAACGTTGTGGTTAAGAAGGTACTTTAGAGAGCTAGGTATAGCTCTTTTAGAATGGATTCTATGCTAAGCTTTACTAGAGGTTTGTACCTTAAAATCGTGTTATTAGGCTATAGACAATCCTATACGGCTACCTACAAATCTAGGTAGAAAACCGCTTGCTTATAGATGCTTTTAAAGTCCTAAAAACTTTTAGGATTATTAATTTGTAGCTTTATCTTGTTAATGACCTTAATGCTTATAATGTCTAGTAAGCCGTAGAGGAACTAAAGCCTACAAGTCATGTTGTTAAGCTGCCTACCTAAGAGGCGGGCTATAATTGTCTTATATTATCGATAATAACCATGTAGATTGTCCTTCATATTTCTCTTAACCAATTTTAAGGCCTATAGGAACCCGTAAGAGTTTAGAATACAATTAGAATTAGCATCCTTGTACTTTTTTAGGAGCTTCTTCTTAAGGCCTTCCTAGTTACGAGTAATGTACGCTATTACGGTCTTTACATATCCGCTTAGATTTAGCAAATAGTATACCGCTACCTTACAAACACGGTCTAGGTCTATGACCGCATAGTCTATGCAAAGTTCTTCCTATAACTCAATGAATTAAGTCACGTTTAAGCTAGTGAATAGCGGGGCGCCTCCCTACCTAGGGCTTAGCAAAGCAGATATGCTGCAAATAGGACCGCTTAGAACAACCATAGTTAGAGGTACTAAAGTAGGTAGGACGGTCCCGCCTACCTCGACTAAAACTAGGGAATTGTTAGCTCTAATTAGGCTTACCTTAGGAACAGCTCCTACGGAGGCAGCTATGTCTAGCGTGACTCCTACTGCTTCTTCATTGCCTACTAAAGCAGTACTACCGCTCTAAGTCCTCTTTTACGGGCTACTAAAGGTGGTTCTAAACAGTTTAGACAACATCTCTTTCTTGTTAATCTTTTAGGCTTTGTAAGGTTAAATGCTACTGTTCTTCCCTTCTTTTTAACCTATTCTTTTTAGTTAAGCCCTCCTTTCTTATGTATCTGCTTGCTCCTCCTACTCCTTATGATTCTATAGGGTTCCCTTAGCATTTTAGGGCTAACCGTTCTAAAGACGGATCCTTAGCGGTTATTACTCATTCGGAGACCCCTCCGTAGTATTGTTTCATTAATACTTCCCCGCATCTACTATCCCGGTTATTTCTAATCCTAGCGTCCTAACTAGCCGATAAATTGGAGGCATTCCCTATTCATAGGGTAGACCTTTTAACTTCCTTGTTATACTCCTAATTACTTTATCTCTCCCTTAGCGGTTTTTAGGGTGTTTTTAATCCCTAGTAGTTTCTAACTTTTGTAGCAGTAGCTGCTTGTAATAGAGGTTGTAGCAACTAAGGTCTTTATCTAGATTTTACCATGACTAAATGTAGCGCTTAGTTAATCACTAGTAGTTGCTATGACTAAACGTAGCGTTTAGTTAATCACTAGAGTTTACTATGACTAAGTGTAGCACTTAGTTAATTACTAGTAGCTACTATAACTAAACGTAGCGTTTAGTTAATCACTAGAGTTGCTATGACTAAGTGTAGCACTTAGTTAATCACTAGTGTTACTATGACTAAGTGTAGCACTTAGTTAATCACTAGTAGTTGCTATGACTAAACGTAGCGTTTAGTTAATCACTAGAGTTTGCTATGACTAAGTGTAGCACTTAGTTAATCACTAGTTTGTAGCGGTAGCCGCTTGTAACAAAGGTTGTAGCAACTAAAGTCTTTATCTAGAGTTGCTATAACTAAGTGTAGCACTTAGTCAATCACTAGTCTAGTTGTTGTAGTGTCTAGTAGCTAGTAATCTTCATCTATACCTATTCCTTATTCTATTGTGACTTTTTCTAGTGTACTGCATTTGGTACTAGTAAGGTCACCATTATTAGGGGGTAGTAAGTTGTACTCTATAAGCGTGGTAAGGCTAGAGTTAAAGGAATAAGGTTAATAGGTAGTTAAAAACCACTACTACCTAGGATTTTCCTCCTATAGCCTATGAATATAACTAGGACCGTCCCGTGTACTTTAGCTAGGACCGTCCTATGTACTTTAGCCGTTTAGACCTAGCTAGTATTCATTTGCATGCTTACTACTTTGTCTTCTATTAGCTACTACTTAATACTAGTTAGATAGAATGATTAATATTATTGCTAGCTATTTTAGGCATCCTATCTACTTGCTAATCTTATGGTAGTTATGCCTATTCCTTAATGCCGTGTCCTATGAGTTAATTACATGAGTTGTTTTATGCTTAATTCTATGCTTAATCTATAATCATTTCTATGCGTGGTTTCATAAGTGGTTATTCTATGCCCTATTTGTCTAGGCCCGCGCGTAGTAGAGATACCTAAAGGCTAGAACAGTTAGCAAATGCTAAGTTAGTAGAACGGTCCTATGTACTTCCGCGCTAAGCCTCTATTTCACTGATCTAGCCGTTTACCCTACAATAACGTCTACTAGTTAACCTTAGTAGTATTAAACTTCTCTAAATAGAACGCGACGGTTTTCTAGTGCCGGTCCGTGCCTACTCCGGCCACGTCCCGGTCTACCCCGGCTGCTTCTATAGGAGTATAGTACCGATCGCAAAGTTAGAGGCGTTAGTAATAACTATAATGCGTAGGACCGGGTTAAAATAAGCTAATACAGTGTCGCTGCTAAAAGCGTCCTTTAGTTTTTAGAACAAGGTATTCGCCTCTTCATTCTAATGCTAGGGCCTCTTAGTGTCCTTTTAGAACCCCTTTAGCAGCTTATAAAGGCCTAGGGCCTTCCCGCTATATCCCTTAACAAACCGTTAATAGAAGCCTATAAACCCTAGAAAGATTTGTATATTGCGGTAAGTTAAGGGGGTAGGCTATTCCTTTATTGTTGTAACCCTATCCTCTTCTATAGAGGTTTTTTAAGGGGTTACAACGTAACCTAGGAACTCTACTACCTTGGTATAGAACTAGCACTTTAATAGCTTTGTATATAGCTTCTACTATTAAAACCTATTAAGCACTAACTGTACGTAGTAGACGTGCTATTCCTCCTTAGCAGAGTAGATCATAATATTGTTAAGGTATACCACATATATACTATCTAGTAGGCCTCCTAGGGCTCTATGTATATAGTTTTAGAAGGTAGCCGGGGCATTTGTTAGCCTAAACGGCATGACTAGGTATTTGAAGTAGCTATACCGCGTACAAAAAGCCGTCTTCTACTCGTTACCTTCCTTAACACGGAGGCGGTAGTAGGCATTACGGAGGTCTAGCTTACTAAATATCTTCGCATAGGAGAACCAATCTAGTAGCTTACTAATTAGCGGTAGCGGGTACCGGTTTTTCACCGTAATAGCGTTTAGCCTACGGTAATCTACGCATAACCTTAGCGTGCTATTACTCTTTAGTACAAAGATAATAGGGGCGCTAGCTAGCAATTAACTATGCTAAATCTAGCCCTTCTCTAGCGCCTTGTCTAGGTACTCGCGAAGAACGCCAAGTTCATGCTAGGAGAGGTTGTAGATTAGTAAATAGGGTGGCTAATGCTTACCCGTATCAATTGCATGGTTATAGGTAGAGTAGGGTGGTAGTACCCTAGCTTCTACCGCTAAGAACACATCCCTCTAATTTTCGTATTCTTTAGGGAGCGTTAGTTCTAGAGCACCCCCGGACCCCTCCCGGCCCTTAGCTAGAGAGGTTACAGCAAGCACTAGGTTGTAATGTCCTGTTAGGAGCTTTTCTTTTAGGAACATAGCCTAGCCTATAGTTCCCGCATCTAGCTTAGCTTGTATAGCCTCTAGCCTAGAGACTACAATCCGTTCTTCTACTAACCTAGGCTACTAGATCGTAGCTAAGGCCTAGTTAATTAGTAGATTAGCGCGGCTTAGCTATAGTAGGCCTAGGATAATGTTGTAGGGGATTTTTTTAGTAGTAGTGTAAAGGATCTAATCGTGGGTTTTCTCCTATAGAGGGTCTAAGCCCTCTACATTCTTAGAAATGTGTATAGTAGCTTACACCGCTACCGCAAAGGTTAGTAGTAAGCTATTTGCTATTGTAGGTTATAGGAGTCTATAGCCTTCTACTCTAGGTAGCTGTAGTTCTTCTATAACAGATGTCCGGACTACATTGTAGTTGGATCCGCTATTAATTAGCGTAAGGTAGGGCTTTTTGCTACGACCTTCTAGGCTAAGGGTAATTTTAATCCGCTAAGGTGTTTTTTTAGGCTTAGCCTTTATGTCCTTGCGCTAGGGTAATTCCTATTGTAGGTTACCTATACTTATTACCTAACCGCTAGTTACACGCTAGGGCGGATTAGAGCATTTGCTCTAGTAGTAGCTATATTACTAGCATCTCTAGCATTTTATATTGCCCCGCTCGTTACAATTTAGCTGCTTAGGGTTTAGGTCTCCCCTAGAGGAGGTTTAGACATGCGTTGTAGTAGTGGTTGTCCGGTCCGCCCTTAGAGTGCGGCCGGAGCGCCCCTAGCCCCTAGACGGGGTGCCTAAGAACGTACTTATAGTACGAGATTCTTAGGTGGTTGATTTGCTCTTACAAGTAGCTTGCCGCGTAGCGTGCTTGTTGCTATCTAGGAGGGCTTCTACCTTACTAGCTTGCTTAAGGAGGTCTTCTACGCTTATGTTAACAAGATTATTAACTCTATTTATGCGTTGTAGGTTGGTTTAGATCCTTTTAGGGAACTTAGTAAACCACAACTACACTCTCGCTAGGTTATTAATCCACTAAATGAAATCTACCTCTTATTTAAGACCTCTAAGATAAGCACGTAGTTTGTCTATCCTCTAGTCTTTTAGGGCCGCATTAAAAAGAACCATTGCTGTTCTAGCGTTTTGTAGGGCCGGATGTTTAATATAGTCTTAAATGAGCTCCTTAACATCCTCCTAGGTGATTGCCTTGCTAAGCGTTTGGTCTAGGTCATTGAATCGTTGGTTTAGCTCTAGCACCTTGTTATAGTAGGTTTGTGCAAAGTAGGCTCGAGTTAGTTCGTGTTTTAGCATTACCCCTATAAGGTTAAAGAGGTTTTTAACTCTATTAATCTATACCTTCTTCTTTTATAGGGTACTAGTGTCTAGGAAGCGGTGCTCCGTGGTATTCCTTGTTAGCGTAGATGCCACGTTACGTTAGTCCTTGCCTTATTATTATTCTAAATTAATAGTATCTAGCCTAGGCCTTTTCCTATTGTCGACTATTACTACTAGCCCTACAATCAAGCGAATTATCCCTATACGCTACGAGTGCTCCGCTATCTCTTTAAGTAACATCTTGGTTACTAGTTAGGCTAGTAGCCGCTATAGCGTCTTAAAGGGAGTCTCCGTCCTTAGAAAGGGCCTAGACCTCTCCTAGTGCGCTACCGGAGAGTTGTTAGTTAGGGGTGTGTTTAAAAACGCTCCCTCTTGTATGTTAGACATCTCTTTGTCCTATAGCACAATATCCTTAGCATAGGGTGCGCGTGCTACTCGTGTGGATTAGGATGTTATTATTGCTAGTTAGCTGTCTCCTTAAAAGAGTTTAGAGCTATTTGAATTGTAAAAGGTGTTATAAGACAGGTAATAAGCAATAGGCACAAGTATATGGGGTTAGCTAGTATTAAGACAAATAGCTAAGGAGTCTACGTATAGGGGAGCCTTCCTCTAAAGGTGTACTCCCTAGCCTTTTAGCTAGCAGCTAGCTAAGGCTGCTCCGGCCGCGCTCTAGCACTAGTCTAGCTATACTCCGCCTGTTAGGTACGTAACACTTAGTAGTAGAGAAATGAATTGCTACTACTAAGTTTAAGCATTCATATTAGCTAGTCTGCTTTTAAAGCGCCGCAATTTGTCCACATAGTCTTGAACAACTAAGCTAGTAGATAGCTTAGTGTTAATAAGACTTTTAAAGAGGTTATTTCTAGCACTAAAGCCTTTTTTAAAGAAGAGTTTTTCTAGCTTTCTCTATATAGAAGTAGCTAATGTAAGGCTTTGTACATGCTAAAGAGGTTTGTCCTTAATAGTAAGCAATATACTAGTATATGCTTTATTATTTAGGGTTTCCTATTTTGCTCTTTCTTCTTTTTCTAGATGTTTTTCATCTAGATCATTTTGTGTAAGGGGTTTTCTTTTAGAATAGCAAATATCTAGTCATAGATAGTCATCTAGTTCTTCCCTTTTTCCACTAACAATGTCCTATAAGTCTTGATTTATTAGGACTGTTTTAATGCGAAATTTCTATGCTTTGTAGTTTAAGATTCCCTCTAATTTAGGGAAACTCTAGATATTTAAGGCCATTTTTTGATGTTCATTGCTTGCTTATTAGCCTTAGGCTAACAAGCAGCTGGATTTTAGAACATTGCTTAAGGCTATCTTTTTGAAACTGGATTTGTTAGAGTTGCAGCCTTGTTGCTAAGCAAAAACCTTGCTTAGAGCTTGCTTAGAGCTAAGTTAAGCGGAATAGCTTTGGTTTGCCTAGACCTTGCTTAGGACTAATTTTTTGCAATAGCCTAGTACTTGCTAGGTCTTATTTTTGCGATGGCCTAGAACTTACTAGGGCTTTGATTTCTTTTTGCAATAGTCTAGTACTTGCTAGGGCTTATTTTTGCGAAATCCTATTCCTAGATCAACCTATTTAGGCATAGCACCTCTAACTAAGGCACTTGGAATTGTATAGATAAGCTATAAGCTTATCTATACTATCCTCCACTTCTCCTCTTCCTAAATTAGCTCTTCTCCTTGATTTTCTAGACTTTTCTAGAAAGGTACAGGCTGATTTAGATGGGTAGAATGGTATATAAGCTTCTCCTAGCTTATAAGGGAGGTTGAAAAATACAGCGTTTTTTGAAGCTTCTAGACCGGGCTTATAACCTGTTGGAACTGTGTGTGCTTTGTGTTAAGATAGCCTGAGGATAGCCTTAGCCTTAGGATAGGTCTAAGCAAGGGAGGTAAGGAACAAAGACAGAAGGCTAAACCAGTTAGCCTTAAGATAGGAACACAAAGTGTAGGGGAGTATAGAAGGTATTAGACACTAGACTAGCAAGGGATTTTACGTAGTACTAGCTATGTGTTTAGCTGAGTATTAATAAGTGACTTGATTCTCTATAAGGTGGGAGAGAGGGCCTGTATATATACATAAGGCAGCTAAGTGCTAAGCAACTAGATAGGGGTACTTAACAAATACCTCTAAAGGTTATTTGCGTTGCCCCTAGACTAGTAGGGGAAGTCCTTCTAGTTTAGAAAAGTACTTTGCTAGCTTTGTCTTAGGAAAGCCATAGGTTTTTTTCTAGACCTATGCAGGGGTACTTAGCCTAAAGTTTGACATGCAGGGGTACTTAGCCTAAAGATAGGCATGCATAGGCTTTTAAGCTTGCAGGATCTAGGCCTAAGGACCTTATGAAAATGAATGTCTTAGAAGGAGAGCGAAATTACCTGTTTCTAACACCCTTCTATACTTAGCTTTAGACTAAGTACCCCTACATAGGTCTAGAAAAACCCCTGTGGCTTTTCTAAGACAAAGCTAGCAAAGTACTTTCCTAAACTAGAAGGACTTTCCCTACTAGTCTAGGGGTAACGCAAATAACCTTTAGAGGTATTTGTTAAGTACCCCTATCTAGTTGCTTAGCACTTAGCTGCCTTATGTATATATACAGGCCCTCTCTCCCACCTTATAGAGAATCAAGTCACTTATTAATACTCAGCTAAACACATAGCTAGTACTACGTAAAATCCCTTGCTAGTCTAGTGTCTAATACCTTCTATACTCCCCTACACTTTGTGTTCCTATCTTAAGGCTAACTGGTTTAGCCTTCTGTCTTTGTTCCTTACCTCCCTTGCTTAGACCTATCCTAAGGCTAAGTTACAATGTAGTAGAGAACAACTCTAACTAGTGCAACAAAACAACAAGTATGAGCGTAATGTATCGTGTTCATTGTAGGACACAGATATGAATGCCTAGCGTTAACAAGGCATACTTAGCCCTAGCAAGACTTCTCAATGACTACAACTCCTTAAACTCTCCACTTGGAAACCTCGCTCCCTTGTTACGCTCGAGATACTTCTTTAGCTTGCTTACCATAACCTTAGGTACGAAACCAAAGTGCCTGTACGCTTCTTTACCCGGCAAACTATGGCCAAAGCTGTGCATGCAGAATCCAGCATCCGCATAGCGCTCCCATCCATTACTTGAGTAGGCCTCGACGACTATGGAAGGTCTGCCGTTGTCGCCTTCGAGTCTGCGTAGAACAGAGCGTTTGTACTCTTGCGACTGCGCTTCGAACAGACGCTGGCAAGGGAATGATACGACACGAGCTTTGATGCCGGGCTCAAGAAGTAACGCAGCTGTGTCAACAGCAAAGTTTAGTTCGCTTCCGGTACCTAAAAGTGTTACATCTGCGTCATTGACCTCTTGCAACACGTATGCACCTAGAGCCACTTTGTCTCTGGTGCTCCCGGCAAGCTGAGGAAGGGCCTGGCGAGACAGGGAGATAATGCACGGAGTAGTTTTGCTTTCCAGAGCAACGATCATGGATCCAGCAGTCTCTTCCGAGTCGCAAGGGCGCAAGTAATACATGTTAGGCATAGCCCGGAACAGCGCTGCAAGCTCGATAGGTTGATGCGTGGGCCCATCTTCTCCCGTGCCTATAGAGTCATGGGTTGCGATGTGAATTGTCTGGAGTTTCTGAAGGGCGCCCATGCGGACGGCGGGAGCGGCGTACTTTTGAAGAGGTTAGCGGAGACTCAAGCTTCATCTTGAATGTCTAGAAGTTCGGCCGCTCAGCATAGGGGAGGAGAGGCTCACAAGGTAAAACATGAAGAACGAGGAGGTAACAGGGACGATAGTGCCAGGATTGTATGCAGCAAGGCCATTGGAAATAGCCGCCATTGCATGCTCACGAATGCCGTAATGTATGTACCGTCCCGTATAGTCGCCATTAATGCCGCACGTGGTTTTAACGTCAGGCTGTGTTATGTTAGCGTCTCTTTCAAAAGATTGAGTTTTCCCTGTCCTAGAGAATTGTGGAGAAGAGAAGACAGAGGCCCGTAGTGCATAAGGTTCTCGTGCTCCTACAAGCCTGAGTCCCTAGGGTTATACAGACTTACGCTTTGGAAGTCGAGTTTCCCTTCCCAGCTCATATTCACGGAGGGCGTCAGGTCTGCTGTGCCAACCATGAGATTGTTCATCTCCTTCGCTATGGGGTTCAAAACCATGCCGGAGGATTTCCTTGATGGCGTTGCTGACTTTGGAAAGACGGTGGGCACCAGGCTTTTCCACTGTTCGGGTAGCTCTCCGTCAACTCGTCGCTTCAATTCCGCAGCAAGCTCAGGATGAATCTCTGCGTAACGCCGAAGAAGGTGGTTCCATTCGCTCACAAGAAGCTGGCCCTTGGACGGCAGATCTTGGAAGAACGCCCTTACCGATTCGTCGATCACGAAATGTTCCTGGGGATGGAAGCCGTACGCCTCTTTCATCTGTGCCACATCCTCCACGCCGAAGGCCGCACCATGTGCCACGGCATCTCCAGCTGCTTTGCTACCTAGATCGATGATGGTGCGGACGTTGATAAATGTGGGCCTTCCGGACGCTGGGTTCCTTGCATTTCGCAGTGCCTTGACGAGTGACGGGATATCGAAACATCCATCTTTGACATCTATTACATCCCAACCACAAGCCTCCATCTTCTTGTTGACATCCTCGGTGTTGCACAGGTCTACGCTACCGTCGCAGGTGACTTGGTTGTTGTCGTAGATGATCGTGAGACCCGCCAATCTCCAGTGTCCGGCTAGAGATATTGCCTCCAGCGCAACTCCTTCCTGGAGACAGGCGTCTCCAACCATACACCACGTGTGGTTATTGACTACCTCAAACCCAGGTCTATTGTAAGTCGCGGCCAGATGCTTTGACGCCACAGCCATGCCGACAGCATTTGCTACGCCCTGGCCCAATGGCCCGGTAGTGACCTCGATTCCCCCTTCGTGGTCGATCTCTGGATGGCCAGGGCACAATGCGTCGACGCGGGCAGAATGATATGATTTGAGTTGCTCGAAGGTCATGTCTTTGTAACCGGTGAGATGGAGAAAGGTGTATTGAAAGAGACATGTGTGACCATTCGAAAGCACAAATCGATCTCTATTGAAATATGTGGGTGTGTGAGGAGCATATCTCATCGTGTATCTCCAGAGAGCTACACCAATTGCTGCCATCCCAACAGCCCCCCCTGGATGCCCCCCGCCATACTGCTGGCAGAGATCCGCGATAAGAAGACGAAAAGTTTGCAACACATGATGATGAATGCCTTCCGCACCTGTGTGAGGCTCTAGGGAACGCTCTTGCTCTTGCTCAATCAGGGTGTTCTTCAGAGCCTCGCCATAGTTGGTGTGACCGTTTGTGACCGCCGAGGGTGCCATATTCAGCTACGGGAATGAAGGGAAAACCCAGGCACGGGTATTCAGTACCAGATGAAGAAAGCGATTAGCGAGCTGTGAGCGGAGGCCGTCCGAGGCAGCCGTCTGGCAGCATAGCTGTTGTGATATAAAATCCTCTGGAAGCCGGGTTACCCGAAACGGGAATCCGGCCTGTACCTCGAGCTGTCAGGAACTATAACCAGCTACAGGCACTCGACACTCTAGCAGCGGCCCTCAGCGGGCAGGTGAAGCGGGAAAAAAGCTACTTTTTGGAAACCAACATCCACCCCGGACCATGACCCTGTGCGGTTGATGGCATTTGAAGACCGTCCGAGAATCCGAGCTTCAGCTGCCGGGTTTTGAGTTCGGATGGTGAGATACCAATGATCAAGCCAACGCCATGTGGCAGTGCTGAGCAAGTCATGTTCCAACAATACTTGTACAGAACGGCAACGGTACGACGTAGTTGATCTGCCTCTTTTCTTTACGATGGTAATGTTGTATCAATGTTACTCACAGATCAACACTAGCGCAAGCGTATTTGACACGGCGTACGACGGTCGTGTCATCGAGCCACTTCCGCTCGACACTGCTGTACCTGTACGGCAATGCAGAAATCGATGTGACAGTGGAAGATTAAGGACTCCCTCGAGCTGCGACGATGAGAAAGTGCTGTTCCAATCTCGGCGATCAGGTTTCGCGCATCCGAGATCTTTCTTTGCCGTTCTTCTTTGAGCCCGCGTGCAGTAACCCATGGTCTGCTACGGTATGGTAGCTTGTCCCATGTTTCATCGTCTACGCCATTACGAATGCAGGCATTCGCTGCTCGCTTCTGCTGAGATGCTGTTCTTCTGTCCGACGCAATTGCCCTCGTTATGGCCCTTCTCTATCTCAAGACCCTCTTGTTCGGCCACGGCTATGCCCACTGCTTACATTCGGGTCAGCCGATCTCTAGATTGGACCCTCCAGCAGCCGCGATGGGGGCTGCAACGAAAAGTCGCAATCTCGACATCTTGAGGCTCTCGTGTCAATACCCGTCTGATCTCGGACGCAACCATTGGCTTTTCAGATGGCCTCACCGTCCGCTTCGCCTTGTCAGCAGGCCTCTCCGCATTGGACGACACCAAAATCTTCATGTATGGATCTTTGACGACCTTGGTGCGCTTCTAGAGCACGTGCAACTGGCAGCTCCCTTTGGCCCTTTGGGGCGATTTTCGCAGCAATGACGCTCACGAGGGCGCTGAAGAGCTTAAAGAGGGAAGCAGTGGAACACGAGGATTTGGCCATCTTACGGGTGTTATCAGTGAAGCCGTGAGATGCTTAGGAGCCCACGGAAAAGAACGTAGCTTGGTTAGGGATGGGCCTCCTAATGGATCTCTGATTTAGTAGGCCCAGCAGCTTGACACGCCTCCCCTCATTGTCGACCATGACAGATAAACTATATCGCACAGACTCGTGAGCTCATAGATAGTGGCTTTAGGCACGTTTCTTCTGCTCACTGTCCGCCACCACTTCTTCCTGTTCCGCACTTCTCTCCCGTCTGACGCTGCCTACATCGTCAACAATTACTCCAAGGATCCAGATGTTGATAACGAAGAACAGTAAGCTCGCGCCCCACAAGCCGGGAATGAATGTCGATTGCCCAAGAAACTCTAGCTGATAGCCTTGCTGGAGCCAGAGCGCCTGCCACAACATGGTCAGTGTCATCGTGTACGACTCGAGAACGGACCAGCTCGTATTGAGAAGCCTGTTGTGCTATCTTACCTGGCTGACTATCCATAGAACTAGCGCGGTGATACCGACTCGAGGTCTTCGGACTAAAGAAGACGTTGACAGGTAAAGGGGTAGGAAGACAATGTACCAGAGGAAGTACTTCATCGCGTCAGCTATACAGCACATGCCACAGCGACTAGACATCAACGATTGGAGATGCGCATATCATACTTGGCTTGTGCAAACCTTGTTGAACGCCACAAATGCAAACGTCTGCGCAAGCATCGTGCTTGCGAGATCTTTCTTTGCCAACGTTACCGGGACTGCGACGACCGAGAGAAGGAGCTGGGGAATGAAGGCTAGGGACTCGATGTGTGAGGATGAACGTGCAGCTGGAGAGGAGTTGAGGTACAACAGGGTGTTGTAAGGTGAGAAGTTGTGGCGATGGTCGATGCGTGTCAAGTGGTGAAGGTAGGTATGGCGAATGAATGGAGTGCCGTATCTGCGACACATGAGCTTATGAGGACGACCGAGGTTGAGATCGGATGGAGTGAGTACCTAGAGTACATGGCGATATTTAGAACCATGAAAGTCAAGAAACTGGAGATAGCTAGTTCCATGCGGGCGTGGTTGATGAAACCTATATTCTTCTTTCTCTCCACTGACCTACTCTCCTTCGCCTGTAGACTAGTGGCGTGAACATGGTCATCATCCAGCCACCAGATAATGCTTGAGGTGTAGACGAAAGGGTATATCTTGAAGTGTACAGCAAAGCCTAGTAAAACCCCGGCGAGCCTTATTCGCCGCGTCAATACAGCCCACAGGAGCGCTGTAACAATGACACCAAGCAGACCCTCGGAGCTTCCTCGAGTGCTGATCTGAGCGACCATCGGATTCAACAGCCAGATGCTCGCGAACTTCAGCGCTCGTTCATGCTGGACCCCCTGGTTCCTCAACAGCAAAAAGATCAGCCATCCGGCAACGACATCACCAAAGGCGAACAAAACCTTGCCGGACGAAAACCAGAACTGGCCGCCCCACGTTGTCGGATAGACGAGCCAGGCCAGAAGTGGGGTATAGCGATAGGTATCTCTGGTATACGGAGACAGCCCGCGGAAGACGAAGCGAGCGGCATCGGTGAAAACATAGTAGTCTACGTCAGTGTATTTGAACGCTGAATGTGCGTCCTGGAAGAGGCCGTAGAGGAGGAGGCCGGCTCGAAGAAGTATTGCTGCCGACAAGACGAGGGCAACAGACGAGAAGAAGGGAGGCATTGAAATATTGCGCCGGGATACAAGCGCAACTCAGAGGGTCAGAGAAAAGAGGATGTTCAGAACACGAAAACAACATGTGCAGCCTTGAAGCTGGAGGACCAATATGCGCCTTCTGTGCAACAACCGTGGACTGGGGTACGATGGGTACTCTAGCAATGGGAGCTGTGATAATGGGAAGCCCCCAAAGAAGGGTTCAACGCGTCGTGGGAAGCCTGGAGCAAGCCGAACCGCGGCTTCTGCAGGCCACATCTCACCAAGGAGAGAATCCCCGACTTCGTCATGTTATCATGACCCGCAGGACCTCTTCCCTCAGGTTGCTTGTCAAAGTTGATGGGTCAGAAGCGTACATACCGAGAGATCATGCATCACTCCGAGGACAATAGAGCGGTATCGCCTTTCCTGCCCATGTTCGAGACCTTCCGTGCGGAGCTGGATGAGCATCACGACAGACGCGAGCGCGTCATCAAGGCATCCCGCGACATTACCGCTGCAAGCAAGAAGATGTGAGCTGCTCAGTAGCGTCAGGGTGTCACTGACAGTTTGCTGATATGGCGCAGAATCTTCTCGTTGCAGAGGTATGCATAGATAGGGTCCCGTTCCAGGTATGCAGTCGCTGATACTATCATATAGAGCACGCGCTTTGAAACAGCAAATTCCTCAGGGCATTCAAAAAGCAAACAAGCAGTTCTACGAGATCATATCCGCACAGTATAACGCTGTCTCAAAGGACTTGCAAGGCCTGAATGCCTACCGCTACAGTGG